>JARLTB010000050.1:9385000-9420000 GCA_030141615.1 Unio pictorum
CAATTTTTTATATTAAAAGATAAACTATTTCACACAAAACATACAATAACAATAACTTTCGATCCAATGACTCTATGTGACTGACTCCGTGCACTCAAATTTCGTAACCGAACAGGCATTCGCTGGTCTTTACAATCTAGTAGTCATTGGAAGTCCTAAAAACAAGACATGAACAGTGGCAATATAATAAACTCTAGGAAGTGTCCTGGATATTAATTTAAGTATTTATCGAACATCAGTAATCAAACAATATTACCACAGATTACGTCCATCTAAACACATTTATATATGTCTAAAATTAAATGGATCGAAACTAATTAATGTATTATTAACTTATATACAAGACCTTGAAATATATATCCCCATGAATTAAACTGTCATAGAGAAGCTAATAAAAATACTGATGGAAATATAGTTAATTTCAAATTTAAAACTATAAACTGCAGATCGGTAATGCATTTTATTGATAAAATACTCTTTTTGTATAAATCTACATTTCTCTTGCATATTCTTGGACATTATGTATATGTTGTGCAAGCTAATCGTAGAATAACCTTCGTTGCGAACTGAGCGAATGCATGTCGTTCAGAAAAAAAGCAAATAAAGAACAATATTATGAGCCAAGTAATCATATATACATGTTCATTAGCTTATAACATAAATGTATTGAATTCTAATAATTTTGATTTCAAAATACAGTTATTTAAATTAGGAGAGCCATGATTACGCAGCATTTATATTTATACAAGAATAATTGATACACAACACTGTTGTGATAGAATAATGACTATAGTACACTGCTGGATGCACCCACCTAAGACAATTAAAACAGATAACAATGGTACAAAACATTCCGAAAATGTGTGTTCATTATGTTTCGATGTTCTCGGATATTGCCTTTGTATAATCGTATAGAGCTTAAGCCATGAAAAGCTAGATGTATAAACCATATGTATCTTTCAATGTCTGTTTACTCACTTTTGTGGGCCGCGGATGAATAAATGCTGACGTCTCTTATGTTCCCCAGTGCTCCCTGTACAGCAATTTCAGTCATTTCAATAGGGTTGGATATGTTCAGCTTTATCAGACGCCTGGTTGTCGCAAAAAAAAACAATCTGCATTTATGTTCAGATATCAGGTACGAAAGGAGTCATTTGTCTAGCATCATTCTTAACAAACATGTATTTAACAACTCCAAAATTATTAATTCAAATGGAACACGGATTAAGCTATCGGAAACATTAATCAAAGAAACAAAGATCGAAATGAACATTATGCAACATTATACACATCACATTGAGAAAAGACATGGAGAAATTCAAGATGGTTTTTAACTTAGTAAGATAACCAGATACAACCTAGTATACATTTTAATATTATGATGTATTGCTTGTTTTGGCGATTTAACTTACATTATGGACCTACATCTTTTCAGAGGCATGTACGTTAGAAGGAAGAAAAGATGTGAAACATAACATGTGCATATGATGAATTAAACCTAGTTACTTTTGATAGCTGTTATTTTCTGTATATATGATATTGAATACCAAAACACAACCTTGTATAATGAATACGTAGATAATAATCCGTACAATACGTAATAAAACTTTTAATATTTTATTAACGGTTCGTAACTTTTAACATGTAAGAACTGCTATGCCACTTATCAACATGTATTGTGCACGAGATATCCATCATCTAATTGTACGCATATTTTGACCTGTTGGAACAAATGGAAACATGATATTTAGTTAAAATTTCGGAAACCTCTTTGATTTATCTGTTTACAATAATTACGACTGTTTCTTAAAAGCAATGAACATAATATCTTCGTTGACGGCTAGATCGGTTGGCAAATTTAACTTCAAAAAGGAAAAGTTAAACTGAACTAGCGTGCTACGCTTAGTTCCATCCACTGTGCAGAATTCTATAACGAAACCGTCTCCATCGTCACTGTATTCGATCCAGTACAGGCGCCCATCTGAAACCAGGAGTACGATATTCAAATGAACGCAACAAAAATGATTTTGTTAGAGATATCGACGAATAGAGACGGAGACTATCGCCTATGGTATGCATTTAATTATGTTTATTACAACAAATACGACATAGCTATTAACCACGCTTGAAGCCATAAAGGGTGCGTTTCTAAAAGAACTGTTTTAATAGCCTTCTATACATATTCTTTATTCCATTGTAAGGATTTGGGACATATTGTCTTTGATTTCTTCTTAATACATAAAACAATAAAAACATATTTGTATATGACATCCTATCTTTTAAAAAAGAACATGAGAAATGATTTGAAGAATTATGGCGTCTAAAGTACCAATGATTAGTGCCACATTGGTTATATAATTGCATCATATAACAGGTAACATGAGTACACGATTGTAATAATTTCTATCTTAATCTCATTCGGAACAAATTGAAAGACCATCTACTTTGGTATTCGATGGCCAGCCCTTCTGTCGTGTCTAAGTTGTCAAAGAGATTATCAGACTAACTGCCATCTATAGTAGCCCGTACAAGGATGCCGGAATGAAGGTATAAGATATACCTGAAAATTAAACACTCGTAATTAGGTATATTCATGTCGTTAAACGTTTAAACTGATATCGAAAATATAGTTTAATATTCGAGTATAGCCTTTATTGAATTTATTACCATTACAACTTCTTAATAGTTGCATTAAGGTTTTTCTCTCATGCATTTATGTAACCATTTTAAGATATCAGATATGGTTCAGATATGAAACGTATACTGTTCTCAGCACGAAGGTCTCATAGATGTTTAAAGAAAACAAATCGTTGTTTCAGATTTTGGCTTCAGAAATATAATTAAGGTACTGTAGTTGTGTTGTAAAAGTTTTTACGAAATAAAACATCAATTCATGTATCATAATAAGGATCAAAGATTTTCTACATACCCCTCTGAAGGATACACGACCAGCCCATCAATATTATATAGCCCCGTAATAAGGTCTTTATGCGATCCATCTTGCAATAGAACACTGATACGATTCTTCTTTTTTCCCTTTTTACCTTTTGTTGCGTAGTAAATATCGCCAGTTGTAGAATCCACATCAAGTAGACTATCCCTGCGCCCTGAAAAATATTATATTCAATGACCTGAAAGTGTCCAATGATGTTTTAAATATGTTTGTATGATGTTTTCCTATTCGATCATTTTTTTTTTTTTGATTAAACCGTAATTCAGATTCCATAACCCCATATAACTTGTATTTGTTAATTAATACGGCAATATAGGTACATCACATGTATTACTTACTTTATCATTGAAACAAGTATCAAGTTTTGAAAACGTATGTCTGGTATTGTGTTAGGTTCGAGCAAAATTACACAAACACTAACTAAATGCTCTATTGAACGTTGAGGCTTAGAACTAGATTGAAATTAAATATATTGATCGGTGTTTGAGCACATTGTCCATGACAAGAGATATGGCTCTTGCAAATATTCTAACATTTTCTATTTAGTGATATGGATAAATATTAGATGAAGGAACTTCTGTAGCAAACATAATAAACTTGTACTTAATTGCATCGTTTGTCTATAAAGACATTTTACGATTGAACATCTGTTCGTATCATATTTTGCATAATGTAATAAGTGATGACATGTATGACTTCATTTAAGTAATATTCACTTTTACTAAATCAATATTCATTCATTTAGTCTTTTTTCATACGCAATATGAAATTACGACAATGTGACTAAAACGTTGTTTCGCATTTATATCTTGAAGGATTATTTTCATTACGACCTATATGATTCGTACGTATTTTCTGAAATATCAGTATGAGAAATTGAAGATTAAATGAAGGAACATCTGTGGCAAACACAATACACGTGTAAACACTTGCACTGTTTGTCTGTAGAGACATTTAAAGTTTGAACGTGTATGCATATTGTAGTGTTTAGCTCCTTAAGTGATGCCTTTTTTGGCAAATCATTCTTTAATGTTTCAATGCCATCTGTTAATTCACATACAATGTTGCTACATTACTATACCTTTGTTTGACATTTAGAAACGAAGTGTAACATGATTACTTCGTTGAAGGTGCAACAATAGAATGACTGTATAGTATTTGCTCATTGCATAATTTAGTGTGTGAGGTATGGAGTATAAACTTTGATATTTGTACCAATAGATTGATCAAGATACATACCTACTGGGAACTCTTTCTTCCCAGTGCCGTTAAGGTGCATGCTGTATATGTAGTTCCCGCCATCTGTTCTCCATATGACACGCTCATGAATGGGATCGTATTTAGGGTTAACCCCTTTGGCTTTGATTCCCTGGACGCTTTGATCAGTTAGATTGATCTGGTAGATGTTTCGATACAAGACGTCGCCAACCAACATGAACTTGTCCTTGATTGGGTCTTACAAAATACAATAAATAAGTCATTGAAAATGAATTTCGAAACTAAAACAGATTTCTTTATTTGTTTTAGATCTAACGTACGTCTTGTTGCAATAGAACAAACTTGAAACATTCGACCAATGATTTGCTTAGCTTTACGTATTGATTAAATTAAACATGATATGTTATTTTTGCTACCTTGAACGTATGGGTTAGCTCGATTGAGCAAAGCTATTCGTCCTCTTTATACACGCTCTTTATTTCGCTATCCACACACGCGAGTTTAATTTAGGCAGTATTTTGTTAATTTGATGACCTCCTTCCATCATACATTTTGGCTGATTCAGACATCCATCTATACATCAGGAATAAATACTATTATATATAGCATCTTTTCTTTTGCTGTTGTAGTGTTAAACGCCTTCTTTCAGAACAATATATACAAGGAAGCCAGTGTGAATAGTTGCTGATTAACCCATAACTCTCCACCCGTAACGAACCACCTACCCATGAGAATCTACCGAAAATCATTCTCACAATCCCACATTGGCAGGATATGAGAATCGAACGCACTCAGATAGACATGAAATGGTAGTGATCCTTAATGGAGAGAGCTTTAGACCACACATAAACTCGAGAGGCTTCAGGTACCATCTGTAATGTTAGCAAACATTAAAATTGATTGTCTATGGAAAGGGGGTAGTACTATTTTTTAAATTGTAGCCACCGCTAACTTTGTATTTTTAAAACAATGAGGTGTTTCGGTCCTTAGAAACACATGTTATGTATTTATCAAGTAGTCGTATTTTGGGAGAAAGTGTACACGCTGCAAAACAAAATCTGAAATGTGTGCCGAGAATGGAAACGATATATATATATATATATATATATATATATATATATATAGATATATATATATATATATGTATATATATATATATATATGTATATATAAATATATATATATATATATATATATAATTATATATATATATATATATATATATATATATATATATATATATATATATATATATATATATACATATATATATATATATATATATATATATATATATATATATATATATTTCTAGAAATGATAATTGTGAGTATACTACATTTTCATTAAAATGTTTAACAATATATCTGGTAATTGTTGCGTTTGTCTCAAACAGCTGTATAAAGATCACACAACTAGAAGTGTTTCAATGTATATAAATCCATAAAATCGAACTTAATGATGTTTACGCCTTTAATATCGCCTACCTGATACACATGTTTTCCCATCTTCTGCCAGCATAAAACCAAACGTACATTTGCATATCCTCGACCTACCGTTAGCTATGCAAATTTGCTCAAATTCTCCATTCAAATTAAAGCACGGCTCTGAAAAAAAAATAATGTACCATGTTAAACACCAGTCTTATCGACGTGTCAGCCGAACAGTTCTCCCAGTGTCGTTTTGTTTGTTTAGCCAAAATTGTCTTGAAATCATTTCACGTCCCATCGGTGTACCACACTTTGTGAAACAATATATGTGTGCGTGTGTGCATGTCTGTGTGTGTGCTAAAACACTGAACGGTAATGTGTTTAAACAGGTAATTAAATATACAGACAAAAATACTTTAATAATACCTGTTTGATTTTGACGATTAGTTTCATCAAAAAACTTAATATCTGAAATATGTGCCCAGTCAGTAGAAACGCCATCTGTTATACGGGTTTTATCGTCTATGGAATACGACATTATCGACGTTTTTTCAACAGTTTTGGCTGTCAACAGCAAGTATCCCTGAAATAGAAAAAAAGTTTTAGAAATTAGTAATAACATTAAGAAATGACCTAACATAATGTGCATGGTGTGTAGAAATTAATATGGTAAAGTAACAAAAAAATCTGAATTATATATAACACGAGAATGTCGGTGTTATGCAATACTGAAATCATTTAATTAGCTCAAATTGTATTTCCCGTAAATATGTACGAATTCATTTAGACATGTCCTTATATAAACGGCGTAGTTTGTATAAAATAAATTATGATGGAATAATAATAAAATTAAACTATACTAATTCTAATACTACTACTACTACTACTACTACTACTACTAATAATAATAATAGTAATAATAACCTTTATTCTTATAATTGTAATATTAACAATACAATTACAGCCAACATACCTGCTACGTACAGTTGAGAATTTACCTTAAATATTTCAAGCTTTTTAATGTCTTCCTTAATTATCAGAAAATGCTTTTTGTCATAGCCCTCAAGATCGCAGTGCAAAACACTGTTTTCTTCTTCTTTGGAGGTTGCAAGGAAATATATCCTGCAATTAAAATCGCAATTCTGACAGATTACTAGAAACGAAAATATCAATATTGTATCTAGGTGCTCTAAGTAACCATATCTCAAGCCCAATTACATATGAACCAAACGTAGAAAGAAGGACAAAGCAAACATGGATAGCTTTGATTGTAATTATAATGGGACCAATACTAATTATATTACTACTACTACTATTAAATACTACCATATATATCATATTATCATACAGGTTAGATAATCTTACAATCCAGGGACATAATTCCCCGTTCTGACTGGTGTAAGTGTATAATTATATATATGTTTCTGGCAGTTGCTCTGTCTCTCTCTTTCTATGTCTCTCGGTCTTTCTCTCTAGCTCTCGTATTCTGTCTGTCTTTATCTCTCTTCCCCCTCTTTCTTTCTCTGTCTCTCTTTATATATATATATATATATATATATATATATATATATATATATATATATATATATATATATATATATATATGTCCATATGTACATGTGTATGTATGTATGTATGTATGTATGTATGTATGTATGTATGTATGTATGTATGTATGTATGTATGTATGTATGTATGTATGTATGTATGTATGTATGTATGTATGTATGTATGTATGTATGTATTTATGTATGTATGTATGTATGTATGTATGTATGTATGTATGTATGTATGTATGTATGTATGTATGTATGTATGTATGTATGTATGTATGTGTTTACATGTATTTATGAACCATATATACAGCAACACAAAAAAGAAATAAGTAAAATCATATGTAAATAAAAGATAAATAACGATTTAAATTTTATTTTAAAAAAATGTATATGTATCATTTAGCAAACTATTGTACAATTCCAGGAAATAATGAATGTGAGTCTGAATTTTAAATATCCAAATTTTCGACGTTGTATGTCTTGGTAAATTGTTTTGTTAAACTATTAGTTATAATCATACTAATAACAATCATACTGTACAATGATAAACATATTTGTATTATAAACCTTTTTTAACAGTGCTAAGGTTCGTATAAGAATAAAAGCAGAAGGTAGTGTTTAAAATGATCAGTTAGTGGATGATATGAATAAAGTATGTTCATGTTGTATCAAGCTCAATAGAGACATAATGCCAAATAGACAAAATACCAGATACATATAATAGAGCATCCGACACTAAACTGCTCCTATCATCATAATACATCGAACGGTTAAAATAGCAATGTTATGTCGAGGCTAACACTCTATATGCTAATTTTCGCTAGTTGTCGACAATGTACCATGATTCCATTTTGTCTGCTCAAATGAATTTTATCTTTACCTTCTTTTATACTGAACACGGTATCATTGATATTGTTTTGTTATTTTCCCAACGTGATGTCTAGTCATATACATAATTGTATACATGTAAACCAGTTGTACCTTGTAATTTAAATGCACCCGTAAGAATGTGCACTGATTATGTAACGGCATGATGTATGAATGTCACTCATTCTTTGAAGTGTTTGTTACAGAATACATGCATTTGTTGATAAGTCCTGATGTTTTCAATTATTGTGTTCAGGATGCTGGGAGGTTTGTTTGAATCTAAAATCATTAATAGCTGATTAAATGTTTTGCTACATTTTGAATACACACTTTGGGCAGTCACGTGACAGGGCTTTATATTAGTGAATTGCAAAACGGCACAACATAATTGACATTCACCATGTCATCAATACATATAGATTCCATACATTAATAAATATTTATTTCATTTTGTGTTTCAATGGATAAACGTGAGATTATTCAATGGCTATGTAGAAAACACACAAACGATGCACTTTTTATTACTTGCTATTAGAACTTACTATATGCATAGTTTATTAACGTTCATAGACGAAATCAAATTGACGTGTCATTACGATTTATTATCGTACATGTTCATTTCATAAAATTAAATGTTGTAGGAGAGCATGAAAATATGAGAAGTAGTGTCGACGATCATTCTTGATTATTAAGTTGAACCAGGCAAATTTCATCCGAGTGCAAACAAGACAGACTGTTTTCCATTATATATATATATATATATATATATATATGTGTGTGTGTGTGTGTGTGTGTGTGTTTATGTTTGTGTGTATACATATATGCTTAAACAAAACTAGATCCTCTTAACAGAAGTATATTGAACAGGTTATTGTGTGTTTCTAATGACAGATATAATGTAATATAACTGGCGAAGTACATTATTTATTTAACAAAAAGACTTAGCAATCTGAGTGACACTTTTTTCTTCATTACTCACCTGTTACGATATTGGTTATAGCTGAGTGATTTTAAAGTATTGTAATGGTCGGAGAGTATCACATGAGGATTAGTTTCATCTATTCCGGAAGACTCTATTGTACTCCCATTCCTGTCAGATATCCAATACACCAGGCTGTAAAGGCAAAACATACAATATCATGTTATTCCAAGTAAGGATGCCGTTTTTTGTTGTGATGTAACTATAAACTAAAATATTAGGAAGAGTTATGTTCAAAATGTTCAAATATCTTTACAGGTAACTACAAGAAACATTATGTTCGTTGCAGCTCTCAACAGGTAGGTTCAGAAAACATATTTGTGATAAATGCTTATATGACTATTTTCTGTTGATGTCAGTCAATCATTCAATTGCTGACAATTTTCAACGGTTATACACCAATTTGTGCCACATGTTCCACATCGAAATCTTCTCTTGTATACCTTTACAGGCTTTTGCATTGTATTGATATGATAAGAAATTAAGGCGAGAATATATATATATATATATATATATATATATATATATATATATATATATATATATATATATATATATATGTATGTGTGTGTGTTTGTGTGTGTGTGTCATACCGCTCATGGGGAAGTATCATGATATCACGTGGATTTTTAAGAGAATCTAGGAACACTTGTGCATCTTGAGACTCGATAGACATTCTCCAAATTTTGCCTGTGTCCACCTCAGTCCAGTACAAGTTTCTTCCGTAACCATCCCATGCCATGCCTTAAACATACCGAATTAGAAAGCAAAACATACTTGTTATTATTGTTTTGTCCTATTTGGCAAATAATTGACTGGGTTTATTTCCACGTACGATTTGTTCATGTCTTCCTCGTTGATTTTAATTTTAATCAATTTGTACCAGCATATAATAACTTTTTAGTCCATATATGATGAATAAAACTTTTACGTTTATCATGCATCAGTTATTTTGTGTAACTGTAGTCATGAGCATGGATAGTAAACGTATTGAGGTCGAGCCCTATTCAAAGCGACAACATTATTTCTAAAGAAAAAGTCTGACAGTTTTTGTAAAAATGTTTTTTTTAAAAAAATAATAGTGTTAAAACATTCTTTCATGATTTGCGTTATATAAAGTAATCTAATTTACTAATCAAATAATCGGTAGAGACACCGTTTACTATTCACTTCTGAGCTCATTTGACGTAACTAATGGCCTAATTTAATATATGTTTCTTACTTTAGTCATAAGACACTGATCGTAGGGCTATGTCAATGAACAGTGACATCCACTATACATGACGCAATTTCACCGTTATAAATAAACAGTATACTATACTAAAATAACATATTATGAATATGTTAAATAACAGGATATGGATATGTCTGTGACTAAATTACCCTTAATTACTTCGTTAATATTTTGAATTTTTATACAATATTGTGCTATACTTAACGTTTGTATGTATGTATAGATGCATCTGTCTGTCTGTATATCTGTTTGTCTGTCGTTTTGTCTGTCTGTGTGTGTGTTGTTAGCAGAGTAAAGGACGTGCTCTTGAAACTTCAAACTATAAACTGAAATAATAGCCATGGACTTATTAGCATATTTGAATACTTATAAATCACCGGGTTGTTTGCACAGAAATGGTCATCCAAAACCTTCTGACGAAATTCGCTTCATCCATGCATTAACAACGCGATATATTTAACGTACTTATCACATTCTTTGCTTGTATATGTACCGACAAAACAAAGTTGACCCCACGGGTAGTCATATTTTCCAAAAGAACGTTCAAACGCTCTATATATCAGCCTATGGCACTAATGATGTCTACCCCGTCATTGCTGGTGATTTGTCTTGTTGAGACGTGTAAACTGCAAACGCTTAAAATCCATATTTAGGATGTTATTTTCAAATTGATAAATGTTGGTGCTAAGAACCTGGTTCAAATTAAGTAAACGGTGGAATCAGAGAAAACGGCATATCGGCTGCTTATGTCAAAATACGTATATAATGTGCTAATGCGGCAACAAACAATACGTAGATTATTACCATGCAAACGCCCTTGTACCATTACGTGTATTAACGCCATATATATATATATATATATATATATATATATATATATATATATATATATATATATATATATATATATATATACTTCGAAAATCAATTTCAACGTTCGAATAAATGGAGAAAATGTATAACGTCCTTACAAGTGGCCAGCCTTCTCTACACAATATGAGATAGATCTATCCTTGCATATATAAGAAGTTCTGACCGCGATGATGAAAATATTTAATTTACAGATAAAGTGTAAGGCTGTATTTTACACCGGGGTGATGGGTGCAAACAGTTTATTTATATTGTGCTACTTTCCATACTGATTGCATTATTGATGGAAGGGCCCTTAATGTCACACACGTAATACAATTATTGAAACTGAGAGAAATAGAAAGGGGCTAGTCGAAACACTACAAACATTAGCGTTGATCAGATGTTAATTGTGAGACTCTCAAATGCAACGCAAGATCTCGATAACAAACACCGTTTAAGTGCACCAATCGGTGTTAAGGTCGCGACAAAACCAACCGATATTATCCGGTCTATCTTGTTATATCGAACAAAGTTGATGCTTTACAACTTGCAGCAGTACAAAGTTGCCTCAACATGAACACAAACGTTTTTAGGTATCAATAAATTGCTGGTAATAATAATAGATGAGTTGGCGGAAATATATGATTACTGACAACTCCGAGCACAGACACAATTTAAAAACATTAACATACATTACAATCTGCATTATCTGGTTACAACACTACCGCGGGACACAGATTGTCACATAAGACATGTAGATGGTTTGCCATAAACTATTATAAAATACAACGCAAAAATAGTTATGTTGCTGAAAATGAAAGCAACGAACTCATATCGATTTAGCTCAACCCATTTATATACTTTATTGAATCATCGAAAATACCTTTTCGGTGTAGAATATCCCTTCTGTCATCTGTTAAACAGATATACAGCGTGCACGTAGTAGTACCAAAATAACTGGAACAAATAACACTGCCGACTATGAATAATAAACTACTTTTTGTAATAATGAAATCCGATAAAATGAAAAAGAAAATATAAAACATGGAAAAAACTTTAAACAAAATAATAACACTTGTAAATCTATCAGCGGCATATACACAGTTTGGAATAAAACTATATAGTTTAAATCAACGAGTAATATTTTGAAAAAGCAAACATGGCAGTAACGGTTTTGGATTTGGAATTTCAACAGTCTCATCAGCATTTGTACAATTTGTAGAAACATATTTGGAGAGATAATGACGTCTAATATTTTGCTGACTTATAATGCTAATCTTTCACAGCCTGATCAATGTTAACAACTTGATTGATTAAGTTAGACGAATTCGTAGAAATACAGGCTTTGATGCACACAGCACCACAACAGGCAAATATCCCGTTCGCTGAAAACAATACATTTTACATTAAAATTTTAAAAACAATAATTAAATTTAGTATATGTATATACCACTTATTTGTCCAGCTGGTCCTGTAAGTCTATTAAATTCGGGATAATCAACACTTGTCCAGTACATAGCGGAGTCGTTGGCGATAAATATAATTCTCTGATCTGTATCCAGAGCCATGTATTGAGTGCCAGAAGTTTCTAGTACACATACTGGATCAAACACAAAATCTGAGAGAATTCGAATATCCACGACACATATACTACTTTCATTACTGCACACAAGTGCGCGATGAAAGTATTTGTTTTTCACTGAAAGGAAAAAAAGGCTAGAGTTAATAGATGAATATAATGTTAGGTTAAACAGATGAATTAACCTTCCTCCTTCTAAGCATATTAAAACAAACTGTTTTCCAAATTATCACAATAGTGACGTTTCGTATTATATAATTTCCTTGTAAGAAACCCACTTTCCGCATAACGCAAGCAAAAAATCGCCATATGTAGAAAGATTTTTTTTAAAAGTATCATATATCACTTGTACGTACATATGGGTGTTATTGTTGACAATTGATACTGTTATAGCAAGAATATCTGATGTAAATTCAAATCTATGTTCAATTTACATTTAGTTTCTGAGTGGAGCACATGATGAAAGAGTAAATATGACTTTTAGTTAGATTTAAGCATATTTTATGACTATATATATATCTTTATATATATATATATATATATATATATATATATATATATATATATATATAGATAGATAGATAGATAGATAGATAGATAGATAGATAGATAGATAGATAGATAGATAGATAGATAGATAGATAGATAAAAAATGTATGTTAAACATTATCAATAAAAAGACGCCTATACAAGTTTAAACTATATTTTACCTCCAGAAATGAAACAACTGAAAGTGCATTCAACAATACAAATCTATTACATATTTGAGTTTCCAATAGTATGCAAGGACAGATAATAGTCAATATGACATATTTTGTCGGCACTATTTAGTATATTTACATGAACATGTTTTCATATCTTGGTTGAGGTTGTATCCATCTTTACAAGTGCATACGGCGCCATTCTTATCCGGCAGACAGATTTGTTCACAACCGTAGTTCAAACAGTGGTCTAAAGGTAGATAAATACACGATGCAAGGTTATATATCTTAATACAAACAAAGAAAGAGAGAGAGAGAGAGAGAGAGAGAGAGAGAGAGAGAGAGAGAGAGGGAGGGAGGGAGAGAGAGAAAACTAAAACAAGGGGTAGGGTAAAGAATAAAGTAAGTCACGCGCGTAAAAGAGTATAAATAAATCCTCTCAGAAAATATGTGTAATATACCCTAGTCAAACAAAAATATTAATAACATCACGTAAACGTCACCCTTTTGTCAAAACGAGCTATCCACATAATTGCACGTACACAAGACATAGTTCAAGGTAATGTTTGCTTTCTTTAAAACTGGGATAAATATATTTAATTATGTTTGAATTTGTTTTCAGAAGCATTCTGTTCCTACGTAAACCAAGGATGTGTGCGTCTGTATATATTGGTTAAATAACAAATTGTTAATGATGGAGTTTTGTACATGATGTTAAAGTATATGGATGTGTTTATATTTAACTTGAATGGAATGATACGTTTAGACATTTGAATTACAAAGTTAGCCGTGACAGTTTGAATCGTTTGACAGCGCACTCGAAGACAACTATCCATTAATTGTCGTGATTCATAGGTACTTTCACGACAATCGAAATACATACAGAACATTGCATATAATGTT
Source organism: Unio pictorum (assembly GCA_030141615.1). Taxonomy (NCBI): domain Eukaryota; kingdom Metazoa; phylum Mollusca; class Bivalvia; order Unionida; family Unionidae; genus Unio; species Unio pictorum. The sequence continues at coordinate 9,399,273 of JARLTB010000050.1, forward strand.
ATTTGTGAGAATATATTTATACAATTTCCAATATGCTACGTTTCCCTTAAATGATCAGATCAGAGATTCTAACTTAAATTGTTTTAGTTGCACGACCTTGTGAAATATCTTACGTTCTATCGTCGTAACAGTACAAACATGCTAACCTGTGAAACTTGAGGGCTGTATGTCATGATGGAATACCGCTACTCCACGGCAAGTAAACTGTTCTTTCATGGTATAGGTTAATTCATTCCCATTTTTTTATTGATGAAAGAAAGCTGTTTAATAGTGGTATCAACAACATACAAATAATTCTGGAAAGAAAACATATGCACTATTTGAAATATTCGTTGGTTGGTATTCTTTATTTTTGGAGGGAATGGATAATACAATGTCGTCTTTAAAGTAACTTCAAACTCTCCAAGATACACAGCGTTATATACTTCGTAAAGCTAGAAATACGTTCATCTTTTCTATCCGAATTAATATTGTATTGCATAGGAAACACTTAAGTTTGGCGAAATGATTGAAATCGTATATTACATTGTTCGACATGTTTCATAACATCTACATTTATGATTTTCACCGGGTTTAATTTGTGTAATCCATGCTTTTATATTTGTAGTGATTACATAACTGATCACACTATTATCTAGAATATATCTGGAGGGATTTCGCTTGTAATGATTTCTCGTTTTGTTTCTATTTAAACTCATGGAATATAGCGATAAAAGTAATTTAACATTATGGGTAATATTCCACGTTAAGACGCAGCATTGCCTCAGCCATATGTTTTTACGGAAATCAATACCACTTTGATGAAGGATAATTGTGTAAGGTTCTTTAAAATCAGCAGGTTTCTCTCTTCAGAAGAATTTTGTTATTCAGCTGCCACTAATGCAGAACACGATATATCGGATGATAACCTTTCTGATATTAAATTATGTGTGCTATCATAAAATATGTTTTCAGACACTATCTATATTAATTACCTTATAAACAGTTAAATCAAACAATTTCTTTAATGTTCTCTCTAGCAATATTTTCCTATCATTGCCATCGTAGGTGACAGTTTCCACGGTTTCACGAAAGTAGTCAACGAAGTAGAGACGTCGTTCTGCGTAATCAGCAGTCAAACTGCATGGATACAATAGGTTAGAAAATAACAGGGTCCTCCTGTTCCTACCTGATAAACTGGACACTTCGATCTTTGAAAACTTTCCAATATCACTCCAGAATAACAGACTGTTATAGTAAGGATAAACGCCGTTTAGATATCAAGTTTTGTTCTTACTGTACTATTGTTACGTGCTTAGGCTCCAATAAATAGTAACATAGAAAGAGTGAAAATAACAAGCTTGTAAAAAGTTAATAAACAATAAAATAAATATTGAGGACAAATATTTTCCAGAAAAAATATACTAGGTCAACATCTGGTGTTTATTTTGTAAAGTACAGGTCACCCCTCTCCCTTCATGAACGACTCATAAACTTAAAATGCCAAATTTGAACCTAACAAACAAACAAATTTAAAACAAAATGACTTAAATCAATTATACGTAACGATATACATATAGATTTTGTGTTAACGGGGGTGCATGATAATCTATATTGTAACATTTCATTCATCACTGTAAGTTGGAGTGATTATATGTTCTGTTATATTCGATAACTTAGATTGGCTTCGGCTAAACTGTTTGTTAACGATAGTGGGGTATAGTTAGAATAATACAAATGTAGTTATAAAACTATATTTAACATTTTGTTGGCATGTACGGAGTAATTTTAAAATATTCTTGGGTTATTATTAGCAAACGTTATGTCCCATATGTCGGTAGGTTCTTGAATTGTGAAATGTGAAGTTGCGAAAATAGCATTTTATTCTTCTACTACTTAAGGAATATTGACTCGATTCAGTACCGGCCATAAAATGATACCTATGAACAGTTTTGATAAGCTTACATTGGACATATATATATATATATATATATATATATATATATATATATATATATATATATATATATATATATATATTACATATATATATATATATATATGTCCAATGTAAGCTTATCAAAACTGTTCTTAGGTATCATTTTATGGCCGGTACTGAATCGAGTCTATATTCCTTAAGTAGTATACGTTTTGAATTTGAGCATCCATTATCATTCCTTACCGTGCGTTCCTTATTGGTGAATTGGTGTGACAACTTGCATAATTGAACAGATACGTAATGTCAGAATGCAGATTGCACGTTAGTTCGCTGCTTATTTTACACTCGATATAAGACCAAGCCATGTACTTAAATATCTGAACTTTTTTCTATAGGGACGATGAGCAGAGTGCTGGAAAATAGAATTTCCTGTATATGTAGTCTTGTCAGATGTCATCCTCGATTTTACATCGAGTTCTAATATATGACGTTCTCCCGAAAAAACATACACATACACAAATACACACACACACACACACACTTAAATGTATGTATGTGCGTGCGTTTTGTAGGGGATGCTCATTTTGGTTTTCCTCCTTGTGGTATATATTTTCAGTGGAATTTACGTTTGTATAATATGACTGTTAGTTACAGAGGCATATTTAATGGACATCAATAATTGCATGATGGATGCTAACTAAACATTAAGTTAGTATATTTACATAAATTTTGCTTACGTTTCCAACGGGTCCAGAGCCAAGGCATGAGGTCCCTCGAGATTTTCATGAATTAGAACACGAAATAGGGATATTTCATTCGCTTCAAGTGACATAACCATAATCCACTTGAATGTTGGGTCTGACCAGTAGATATTATTACACTGATCCAATTCACCGCTAATTTCAGAAACTCCGCTAAAACTCCTTGATGTAGAGTCGTCCATATATTCGTTGTAGAGGGACCATAATAATAGTTGGGGTTCTTTAGTATGGTTCTTGTGTCGTAATCGTAGAAATATGCCTGCTGTAGTGTGTTGTCCACGTCCACACTGTAATAGCTAACGTCAGTGGAAAACTGATGTGATAATGGATACTGGCTTGGGGTCCCGTCTTGATCAATGGGGAATGAGAAAACATGTCCGATTTCATCGTTTTCGGGATCGAAACCCGTTACAATCACCCCACGGCCATTATCTGGACAATAATATATTTATTGCCAAAGATAGGTAAAACAAGTAAACTGAATGCAAGCTAACACTAGATATAAGTCATTTACTGGCTCCAGAATCGGTTTTCTTATAAACAATTAGGCATAATTTTTTATGGAAAATACAAGTATCGGAGCTTCAGCATGGTCGAATATAAAATTGCTATATACAAACAAAACGTAATATTACGAGATATCTGACCGAGTACTTTGTACATAAATAGCGGTATTAGATTCCCAAGATTGAAACAAAAGTATCTGTATCATCGATAAGCAACTGATAAGCAGATTGATACGTAAAACATTTTTCAAGAAACAGTAATACATGGTGATGCTTGGCCTGTCCTGGTTTCTTTCGTAATGCTACCAAGTAATATAAACTCTTGGCAGGTAATTAAAACAATGCTAAACATTTTGTTGACGACAATATCAAAGGTATACAGAACAGTCCTAGCTGAAAACAATTCCGTGATTGATTCATTAAAATGTTCCTTTCATAAAGCATGTTTTTTATGTGAAAGATTTAAGCATTTCGATAAAACACACACACTGATATATGTATGCATATTTATGTCTCTATCTAAATAAACACTAATGAGCATGGTCTTTTACGCATCTGACATCATCATAACCGAATACATTGAATCGTTGTTATACAATTTGTATTTTTATATTGATTAAACAAACAGATATAACAAAATGTATATAATTTATTCCGTTCATTTAATTTTTTATTACGATGAATGAACCTAAATCATTCTAGTCTAAACATATTTCAAATTTCTTAAATTTGATATTGTGTATTCGCATGCTAGCGGATTCCGAGTTATACCCACAAGCCCACAGCATGCCTCATCTCGAAGAAGATTTATAAAGTGTTTGAATGATATATGTACCTTCGGCGCAAGATACGGGGTTTTAATTTAATTGAGTAGAGAAAATGTGCAGCTTACATACCACAAAGGAAGATTATTGTTACTAAATTTGTCTTTGACATTTCGACAATTTGAATTTGTTTTTGTATGTATTGGTGTCTGTTAAATTTGTATGTTGTAAGCGATGCAATAGTGTGCCAGAATGTAAATTCAAAGAGAGTAAATGACACTTTGTTCGCAACCAATATCGCCTTTATTGACTGCTATATATGTATTGGCATTATAGATATTGCTGATATTGATAATATCATGACATATACTGTGTGTATTACGCATTACTTCAACAGGTGGTACAATGTGTTACTACCTCCAAACATTATCGTTGTTGTACTCCTGTCATTACTATTACTATTTCTAACTGCAATCTTGTTTATATTGCCAGTGCTTATTTTATACTCTTTCGCTTGAAATAGAAGAGCCGCCAACACCGTTGTTGTTACTGATTTTATTATGCCACCATCAGTCTTGTTAATTTCACTTCTGCTGTCACCCTTACCAGTGTTAGTTCTACAACTAGTTATATTACTACTAATGGTACCTTTAGTCTTGTTGTTGCTACAACTAGTACTACCACCATCACGTGTAATGCTACTATTATTGGTAACTATGCTGTTGGCAGCACCATTCTCACGACCACCACTGCTGCGAATATCATCACCCTATCTAACATTGCTGTTACTGTATCTGCATGAAGCAAGACTTACTTTCAATACTACTACTACAGTAAATGCAAATACCTGCCATTAAATGCAAATACCTACCATTTTGTCTACTACACATGTTGCCAGCAAAAAACACAACGTTTTCAAAACTCTAACTTTTCTAGCCATACTTAAAAAAAATAATTATATATTCAAAGCTGTTGTGTTGATTATAATTACCTTTTAAACCAGGAGGAATTATGGAACCTTATTTAACATTGTCCAGCATGTGTTAAGGAGTACGTTTATGATCGTTATTGTCAGTAACGTTACCCGAATTTAACGAACGTGGTTAGATTATAAATAATGGTAATAAGACCTTTTTGTTATTCCTTCATCCAAACAATCATTAAGATTGAAAATTATTTTTCTCAATATAACTTAAAATAAACTGTATAACTCAATGTCGTGGTTCAATGCCATTTATCGGTACTATTAACCGATTCGCTCTACTTTGTTTTAATCTTCCGTATCATTAAATATTTGTCGCCTCTTCAGCAATTTACGTAATCCTTTAGATATTGCAAAGTGGAACTACAGTTTGAATATTTACTATGTAAACATATGTTGTTCAATAGATGAAATGATTGTTTACTTTTAACGTTCACTGGTTGATAAAGACGATCCCCGAATCAATCAATGTTTTGAAAGAACTTATGTAAAATATTGTCTGGTTAATAGCCCAATCCCACTAAAATAACAAACCATCATCGGCAATCAAAACATCCAAAACAAACTGTTTTACTGTAAATGTTCTAGTAGTTCTAGTAACGATTCCCTGGTGAGTCAACTCTTTAAAGTAACTTAAGTCAAATTTGTCTTATTAATAGCCCACATCCTTACTGCACAATAACGAACCATCATATGTAGCGCAGCCCAACCCACTCACTCTAGGTTTCTTTTGTTTTGTTAAAGTCAAATTTAAACAGTCATTCATTCATTAAAATAGCCTCTTTCGAAAATGAATTATCCATGGAGACATAAGTTGATTATGATCCAGATAAAATGAAATATTCATACCGCAGAAAGATGAATAAACACTATTTTGGAGGGAATATCCAGAGCAGCAGAGAGGGTGAACCCTACAACGTTTTGAGACAAAATTTGATTGAAATCCTAAAACGATCCTTCCTATAATCTCATTTTAACCAAAATAGGGCGAACCCTACAACGTTTTTAGACAAAATTTTGATTGAAATCTTAAAACGAGCCTTCCTACGATCTCATTTTAACCAAAAAAAATGTCTCAGGGGCAAACCCTACAACGTTTTTAGACAAAAAATTGATTGAAATTTTAACGAGCCTTCCTACGAAATCTCATTTTAACTAAAAAAATGAAAACGGAGACTTTTACGATTTTTTAATTAATTTTGGTCGCAACTTGTTGTCATCCACCCTCTCTGCTGCTACAGGTTAACAAAAAATAATAAATGATTTGATCCAGTCTTTATGATGAAAGTCCTTAGGACGAAAATCATTTATGATTTCACAAACAGACTAATCGCTAACACCTCCTCTTGTAGATCAATTAGATTATTGGACTGGTCAGTGAGTTTGAAATTAATTCTGGTTAATGAATTATTATGACACCGCATATAGACTGGATTAACCGGAGACTCAATTATTAAAAATCCTGGAAGGGCTATTGGTGCAAACGAATAAAGAATATATCCTTGCTGAGCTTGATTTGATCGTTCGAGATTAATCTGATAGCTTCCTTCGATAACATCACATACTAAATTGAGCGCAATCACTGAGGATATATTCACGTTGAACGGAGCGATATGCCTACCGCCACCATCTGGATCATTATTATGTTTGAGGATTTTTATTTCTTGTGATGCTGTTTTTTTCCATGCATCATGAATTATTTTAAAACCAACATCGATGGTGTCACTGAGAAGTTTTTTTAGTTCCGGTACGTTATATCCCGGTAGTTTGAATGTGGGGATATCCTTCACGGGGATTTTATATTCTGATGCAAATTCTGTTCTCGATAGGGGATTAACGTCATCTAATATATCCTGAATAATTTTTAAGTTAAATGTTTCCATATCGTCGATAATTTTGTTGCATGTTTCTACGACGCTGATAAATTCATCTCGGGTGAGAGAGCCGGATTTAAGAGATATTAACAACAGTGAAAAATCATTATTCATTGCTGTGAAATTTTTAACGATTTTAGGTTCATCAACAAAATTATGTCCCTCTATTTCCTCCTCTTCTCCAATTGGTTGATATACGAAACCAAAAAACTCTATAGTGAATTGGTGATCTTTATAACTCCTTATTGGATTATCAGGTTTTATTCTGTCGGTGATATAATCAGTTTTTTGTGGTTCTGGTAAATCAACGGTTTTTCCCCCTGGTGGTAATTCAGGCCATCCTAGTACGGTTCTAATAGAACTTTGATAGATATCTACGACGTATCCTTCTGTGTTTATCTCAATTGCGGATGATAGCGTCGGTTCATGAACTGTTATAGCGATTTTTGATTTTTTTCCAGTAATAGATTTTATTCTACGCGCGAATTCATTATTGATTTGTTCGATTTGGTATGATCCGGTTGGTATGGAAACAACGTTCCAGTCTGGGGTTCCGTCGGGTTTATTCTTATTTGCAAACACTAAAGAATTATTGGGTTGTTGACCACCAAATGATTTTGATCTGATATTAGGCCAACTGTGATACACTCGTAGTTTTGCTAGCGCTATCTCCTTCACGGGGACTGGGCTAGGGAAATTCACACTAAACTCGGGTTCCGTTGATGTTATTGATATCATGCTTGTTTGTACTGGGTTCGTGTTCTCCACTACTCGTTGAAGTAATTCCATCGGTGTCGTCATTGTTATTATACTCATGTTGTATTTCTAATTTTGACACCGCGGAATCATAAATACTGACCATCACTGAGAACTCACAATCTGGTATAGTTGAGATTATTGAGATCATTTTGGTTTTTGGGTTCGTGTTTGGGTTTGTTTTTGGGTTCGTGTTTTCTAATTCCATCGGTGTTGTCATTGTTATTATATTCATGTTGTCGCTCTAATTTTGATATCGCTGAATCAAAAATACTGACCATCGCTGAGAATTCACTATCTGATATAATTGTATTATCGAGTGACGACGATATCATCAGGGATAACTGCGAATATGCGGTTGATGCAATATGAAATTGAATTAAGTAATTCTGCAGTTTACTCTGGCTGCATGATGATATCTTTTTTGCTATCCCGGTTGATATACCCTCGATTGTAGCCACCGCAGAAATGCAAATTGGAACTACGACCGGGGCAATCATTGTAACCGATGCAAGTATTATTCCGGCGCCAGCGAGAACGCTTGACACCGAGTACATAGTAATATCAATTGCGGTGATTCTTCGTCGGTATTTTTTTATTTTTATTTGATACTCCTCGGCGAGGGTTTTGAGTCTATTTTTAAATTCTCTGACCTGATCATAGCGACATTGCGTTGATGAAATCATTTTATTTTAAAAACGCTAGCGTTTTCAATTATTTGTCATCGTTAGCGGGAATTGCTAGTACTTCAGCCGGAAAAATGATCTACGAGTTCTATGCACCAGGCTATTTTTGATCTAATGGTGGAGCTATCAACCGCGACGAAGTGAAATTCTGGTGTTATGCCAGTCTCGATAATTAACGTCGCGACGCCACCAGAGTAGGTTCTATTGTTCATGATCATATTAAATTGATCGATAGAGGCCCACGTTAACCTATAGATACCATCAACCTTCACTTCCCCCTCATCCCACAAGAGATCGATGGTAATTCTAGGAGCTTTGTCTCTTATCCAATCCTCGATTCCATGTTTGACCGTATACACGATATATTTAATGCGCTTGTGCGGAATCCTTACCTTTTCAAGATTTTCTATTAGTTTAGAAATATCGAGATAATTTGCCTTGATTTCATTTTCATTCATCATTCTTCCCGCGTCCCTGTTAAAAAAGAATAGCGATAGATAGTTTTTAATTTCAGCGAGAGTCATGCCAACCACAAGCGGGGTTCCAAAGAATTTATGTACGACATTTTTGCGAAAAGAATTATAACCTCGTATATGATCATCCAGCTCACGGCCGTGGGTGGTAATCTTGTTGTCTTGGGTGGTAATCATGCTGTCTTGGGCGGCAATCTTGTTGTCTTGGGTGGTAATCATGTTGTCGTGGACGGCAATCTTATTGTCATGGGTAACAATCATGTTGTCGTGGGCGGCAATCTTATTGTCATGGGTAGCAATCGCGTCGGTGATTGTAGACACAAGTGCGCCTGGTTTAAGTTGTCCACTGTTGGAATATAGCGCAATAGAATTTTCAGCGGCGTCGCGCTGCCGTATCAAAATGTCATTCAATGACACATCACTGCTTTTCAATTTACCCTGTTTGTCCTGAAATACAACTATTTCGTTCGGGTCAACACTTGCTAAATTCAACGTCTCAGCTATTTCATCTTTGATTAGTTTTTTTTACATCACCCGTTGCAGTGTCATCGGGTTTGGGTTTCAGAGGTCTTCCTCAAATATCAATCATTGTTATTGTAAAACTCTTTCTCTCTCTAAAATCTTTATTGAAAAATCTTCGATTTTCGCCAGCGATTGCTAGTGTAGTCATTTACGACAATGTGTGGTGGTTTTTTCGATGCTGAAATAGCGTTAAGGACATTTAATACTTCGCTGCCACATATTGGTGGGTCATTCATTTGTTGTGTTGGTAGCGTAGAATACCAAGTCTTCATTGGAAGGGTTTTTATATAACGAATAAACTCTTTTGGTGGGGCTAATCCATATGAATCAAAATAGACAATCCCACGTGGATCAATAGCGTATGCAACCCAGTGAGTTCCGGGTCCGGTGCTGTTATCTAAATTAATGATTCCGGTTTCAACGCTGTTTGGTTTGATGTGGTAATTGATCTTTCATAAAGACACCTCTGAAGGTTTTAATCGCGAGTTTTTTAGCAGCATCGAGTAAATCAAAATTGGACATGGGAACCATCATAGACTCTCCAATTAATAAACCGGTCCTAGTCTTAGACCCTTTCCGCTGTACCACGAATACGGGGTTCCTGGTAGTCTTAGACCCTTTCCCTTTTTTTTATATCCTTTCCCAGTTGCCTTCTTTAGTGCCATTCCTGCTGCAGTACCAACGGCTCCTAACGCTGCCGCTTTAGCCACCGCTGGGGCTGCTGCTGCAATCAATGCTGGTATCGCAGCTAACAACGGGAATATACCGCCTGTTTTAATCATATTTTTGATAGCAGCCGCAGAAAGAGTAATCTGAACACCCTTTTTTGCTACTAGTGCATCATTGAAATGTTTCACCTGACGAGTTGTCAGCGATAGTTTATTTGCACCACCAGTCATTTGGTTGGGTTTCAACGTGATTGTGGTTCCACATTTTTTAGCTGATTCAGATTGCAATTTTTTTAATTGACCGGGAGTTAACGCAACACTAATATTACTATATGACATTATACATAATAGATTGATTCTAAATCGTTTACAATTTCAATTACATGTTTTCCACTGGTGCATCTACCACTCTCATTCTTCCACCAACACCTTCAAGTAGCATTGATTTGTCGCTGAGAATGACAGCAACCGCTCTATAATCAGCAATAGCACCACGAGTCACATTAGCTCTAAAATGTATATCAACAACAGATTGTCTCATCAAATCGAGATGTTCCAGTGAGAAGTAATAGATCGGATACAGATTTTTAAAATCATATTGTGATATTTGCAAACCAGTATCCACATTTTGATCACGTGCCATAAATGACAACAGACGATGATAAACTCGTGTAATATGATTTTCTGTGTAATTAAGTTGTATATCCTCGGATGGTTCCTGTTGGCCGTTTATTCTCAGTGAGACGTCTTTCACACCTAATTGATCAAATATCATATGACTGAAACGTTGATCGCCAACTCGTGTGTTATCCTGTAACGCAATAAATATATGACGTGGCGCAGAAACGCCTTGTTTTGATGCTAGATTCCACGTGAATAACCCGTTCAGATTTGATTGCTTCACATCTGTACTCACGGTTAGCCAACTCAACAACGACTTTTCTCCTTGGTCCATAAATGATAGTAATCGTTCTTCTGCGGTGATTGCTGGAGTCAACACTGGCATCCACAATGATATTTTTGTTAAATTGACTTTACCGGCATCAGCATTTGGATTTGCATTGTCTGCTGGAATCCTCCAGATTGCGTCACTATCATCACTCTTTCGTACAAGCGATACTGTATGCTTCGCTCCATAAATAACTTTTCGGACGATTCTACAGAATCCAAATATATGATGCAGTGGAATCGCGCATGAAAATGATTTACGCGCTCCTTGCAACATTGACATACGTGTTGCAGCTCCTAGATTGAAATTAACATCGTTGTTTATAATCATATCTTCGGCATCAATATTAGCGGTGCCAGCATTATTCTTTGGTCGTCTTACAACAAATTGTTTTCCTCCAGCGGTATTTGTAGCATCTTTTGCAAACATCATAGAAGGTCCTGCTGATCTTGTATAATCATCGGAATATCTCGCTAACCCGATTATTGTTGTAGCCACATCAACATCGCGATCACTCGCCTCAATTTCTTTTCCATCAATGAGATATTTTGCACTCTCAAATAACGCCATGATACCATTATTGACAAAACCGACTTGAGTACCAGCTGGATACGGTGCTGGTACAGCAGGAGTATCAGCAGCTGTTACAATTTCTCCTACTACTTCAATAAACGCTTCAGCGGGTAGAAAGTATTTACTGGTATCATGGACTTGAAGATCGATTCTTGCTCGACTATTTGGGTCTATTGCATGATAGGCGTAATATTGATAATCGCGTACAGAATCATCCTTGCCAACTGGGGCGTCTATATCAAACGCTGGATCATGTGACTTTTTGAACATTTTATTCTATTTATCAGAGTCTAAATCGCGATTTTCCATTTTCATCGTCGTAGTTTTTTAAAGCCACTTCCTGCTATCATATTTGCAATATTGCTTTGGTCGGGGGTTAAAACCATCGACGCTAATTTTTCATCTACTGCGTTATTTATAATTCTACTAACACTTGCAGGCATTTCCGCTGTAGACGGTAACGGTTTTGAAAATCCTTTGGATTTCATCCGTGATTTCACTAATGATGTTAATTTATTCTTCGCAGTTGAAAACGCTTTTCCAGCAAGATCTCCAACAGCACCAATACCCTTATCACGAATAACATCAATTGCTTTCATTCCTAATTGTTTAGCCAACGGCATCACTTTTGGAGCCATTCTCGCAAATAACCCTAAAATGGTATTACCTAAACCATCTCCGTAGTATGCTCTATAAACCGGAAACCGTGAATTAACTACGTAGACGGGGGTTGGTTTATCATGATTGTAGTGTATGATCATTATTTGAAATCAGAAACAATTTTTCAATTGTTATTTATCTAATCGAATGACTTCGTCATCAGATTTTTCAATTCAGTCACTATGATACCCACTTTCCACTAACTCGCCAATGAAATCTCGATATGTGCTGATATCCATGATACCACCCTGAAATAATCGTCTACAGATATCAGCTGCTTCATTAATTATTTCTGGAGAGTTATTTCCAGCTCGGAACCCTCCTACAAGAACCTCTAATCGTGATATATCACTGAGAACACTACCAGGACATGAAACGCTAGCGTTTCCAACTAGACCACTCCCCAGAAATTTCTTCTCATCGTATGGCTGTCTTATTTGGAGTTGAAATTTTCTCTTGAAGTCTCTGTATTCCTTCATCCTTCTATCTAAACTCCCAGTATTTATTTCATACACTATATCAGCCCATTCATTATGTGACATTCTATAATCCGAATAATTGTCCGTGAAAAACTTCTCTTGTGAATCATAGCTGTTAGCAGCGAATTCACCTAAATTGTCTATATCCTCGTTGAGAATTTGTTGTTTAGCGCTCTCGGTAAATATAATTGATTTAGGTAGTCCACTAACTAGTTCTTCCTGAAATCCTTTAAATTTTCGTTCTGAAGCGGTTGATATATCCTGAGGAAGTGATTGCAAGGATTTTTTTGTTTGTTTAGTTCTTTTTGCTATTTTTTCTAACACAGGAATAAGACCCTCTTCTTTTCTTTTACCGTCAGGATCATCTCCCAGTATAGCACGCTCTATCTCCTTCGTTGCTGTGGTTACTGGTTTAAACAATTCTTCAGATCCCGCAGCAAAATCAGTCTGAAGACTCTGTCGTTGTTGCAGTTTATTCCTTACAGAGTCACGAATTGGTACAAATCTCTTAATTGCATCTAATCGTTCACGAGCCAATCGGGTTGTTAATGCTTCATTGACCATTATTTGAAATCAGAAACAATTTTTCAATTGTAAAACAATTTTTCAATCCCGACCTAACACCATCGGATGGTCATGGAAGTGTTTTAACAGCTCTATCAATGATGAGGAAAGTATCATAATTGTATATAAAATAATTAATACTGATAGTTTCCTCACTTTTTTGACATGTCGGATGATTTTTGATACGGTCATGGAAGTGTTTTAACGGCTCTATCAATGATGAGGAAAGTCACATAATTGTATATATAATAATAATAATAATGTGACTTTCCTCACTTTTCCATTGATCATCCATCGATTTTTGACATCCCTTGAGGGTCGGCTAAAAAAAATGATTAATGGTCGGGCAATCAAATAATGATAAATGGTTGGTCAATCAAATAATGATAAATGGTCAATCAAAATTGTTCATTTTCTTGAATTAACGCCCGTAGGTTTCTAACTTTAGAATTAACCTCCTTTTTCAATTCGTATTCATACCCCAATTCTTTTCGTATTCGTTCTACGATGGTATACAACGGAGCGAACACACTTACGTCACTGGAAAATGCGAGAGAGTCCCGAATAGAATTCTGAATTCTCTTGAGGAGCGCATACTTCTTTGGTAGCATATACTTGTTAGTGCTAACTCCGTATTCTACATCCTGAAAATCAGACATGATTTGATCAGGATTTAACCCATCTGATAGTTCAATATCCCAACTTTTCAATTTTGAAATCTCGGATAAAATGCTATTCATGTTTTCAGAATTCATTATTCTATAATAATGATATATTTCTAAATGAAAAATATGACGCATTAGACATAACTAAATTTAACTTTTTGTCCCGTCCTTTTTGAAATAGCCGATCGATAAATCCCCTCTGCAACTCTTCGTACTGAGGGTCCACAAATATCGAAATGCCTACCGGCGCTGGTTATTGATTGAAATATTTTTTCTTCGTTAGTTATCGTATTCAAAGATTTCACAGGTCTCTTCCCAACCGTTTTGCATTTTCCAGTCTTCCCTCGTTTGGTATTCTCACTTTGAGTAACAGCCTGCAGATTTGATAAAGAATTATTCTTTGGATTAGAATCCTTGTGATCAATAACAAAATCATCCTCGATCAATCCATAAAAACATTCAAATGCGAAACGATGATTGAGATAAGTTTTCTTCCCAACAGTAAACATAAAGTACCCTTGATTATTCACAGAACCAACTGGTTTCTTCAGTCTACAGTGTCTTACAACACCATCACTGGATGCTTCATAATTTGTAATCAAGGGATGGTGTCTGAATTCTTGGTTCATTCGTATACATAATACTATTGTTTGTCTAATTCATTGTTTGGTTTAATGATGAATCTTTCGATGTAGTCTTGAGGAGTTCTTATGATTTTGTCAGGGACGTTGTCAGTGTCAGGGACTTTTTCAGGGTCATAATTTCTGATTGATTGTCCATTTTTTATTCTTTTATCATAATAACGCTTCAACTCCCTGTATCGCTTACCACCGCAATTAAGACACAACTGAGATTTTCCCCTGACCCCAACCCCACATCGTATGCAGGGTAACGGGCCAAGGCTTCCACGTCGAAAGCTTTGCATATGATACCCACAAAACTCATTTCTGCATGATTTGTTACACGGGGTTACTGATCCAATCATAAGCCACTTGCAGTGATTCATTATATATAAATTCTTCATTTAAATGCTTGTTTTAATTATAGCATGATGGAATTAAGGAGAACGCCTTCGAAAAATGCTGAATTCAATGCTGATAAGGAGTTTAAAAGATTATTGAAAATTAATCCTAAATTTAATCTCGATAAACCAAAAAAACGTCCAATAGACGGAAACATGAAAGAGTTTAAGAGATTATTAAAAATTAATCCTAAATTTAATCTCGATAAACCCAAAAAACGTAACAAACGTCCAAAACGTCCAAGAGACGGAAACATGAAAGAGTTTAAGTGATTATTAAAAATTAATCCTAAATTTAATCTCGATAAACCCCAAAAACGTAACAAAATTAATCTCAAACGTCCAAGAGACGGAAACATGAAAGAGTTTAAGAGATTATTAAAAATTAATCCTAAATTTAATCTCGATAAACCCAAAAAACGTCCAAGAGACGGAAACATGAAAGAGTTTAAGAGATTATTAAAAATTAATCCTAAATTTAATCTCGATAAACCAAAAAAAACGTCCAAGAGATTACCCTGGAAAGATGCTCAATTCAATCTCGATATAGTTTCTAATACACCAAAGAATACAATTCTTGATAAAGCCATGATTAGTAAAATCAGAGACTGTTTTAATGAATTCAAGCGTGATGGAGCATCTTATTGTTGGTCAACATTTCGAATTGATGGTGTTGTTGATGCTACCATGAATGATGAAAAAGCAGCAGTGATAATTTCACGTGTTGGGGGAAAAAGATATTTTTTCCGAATCAAATTCATTATCGAAGTCGATGGCAAATGGATTATTAGGGATAAATTTGAACCAATTCTCAAGAATAAAAAAGCTGTCATTGTGAGTAGAGATTCCAAACCAGGAATTCTAACCGGAATCGATAAGCCATACTACGAAAGATCTTATCCCGTAACAGCAATGGTTTATAGGATATATCCGTTAAATGATAAACCCGATATCGCAAAACTAGCTCCTATGAAATATTCGTCAGGGCTTAATTGTGTAGCAGAACGAATAATAGAACATTTCACAAATGCGTCCCGGGGAAATAAACTAACTGATCTGCGACGTAGGAAAATAACCGAATGGGAACTGACAGTGAAACAACACGGTGCAAAGATTTCTGATATAGCTAAATTAGAAACATCATTAAGATTCCCAATAACCGTTATGACGATAACCGGAGAGGTTTTATACGAACCGAAATATAACAAAAATGGAGCGCCAATACAGATTATTGATCATAACAAACACGCGTGGACACCTGCGGTAACAGTATTTCCACGAGAACGAACCGTGAAATATATCCCTAAGGAGTTCGTCGGGGATGTTTTCTATGAAGAGAAATTATTCGATGCTATTCATGCGTTGTGTAAAGATGATCCTGTGTCAGTGTGGTTACTTAGAAGTGATGAAGATCCCGAAATAGGATTTGATCAATTTGTAAGACCAAATGGTGAATTATATCGCGTTGAAGAATTGGATAACAGAATGAGAAAAATCGCTAGTGATTTTTCACCGGAGAGTTTCCATGAAAAACTACTCACGGATAGTTTTACTATTCCATCAGTGGTAGCTCACTTCGCAAGAGAAAAAAACTCATGGCGTCCAACACGAAGTGATTTTCTCGAGGATGTTAAATTGAGTTGCGTCGAATTTGGTCATGGAGGACTGTGGAATACGAAATACTCACGTGATGGTATGATTTCAATTGATATATCCGCGTGTTATCCCGGAAGTTTTCTCGGGTATTGGGAATGTGCTGAGTACTTCAAACGATTTGGACACCCCACGCATGAAATGACTCGTGTTGCGATTAATGGACCATTGCCTGATTTTGATTTAACCGGATTCGCTCGTGTGATATCATTCGAATTAGCTACAGGGTTACATCCGTGTAGTTATGTTTGGCTCAGTAGACACCTATCTGAAAAACACTGGATGCCAATAGTGCTATTGAGATATATGATTGATTGTGGTATGCTAATATCGTTGATTGTTTCCGAGGCTATTATATGCTATCGAGCTCAGAAAGAAGTTTGGCTACCACAACCCGATCTAGATAGAATAATCAGCGAACAGCGAAAACAATTCCCTGATTTCAATGAAGAACAAATCATGAATCGGTCTAAGAAGTTATTTGAAATTAAAAAAGAACAAGCAAAAGATTTTGGACGAAGAATAATCGGTAAATTTACCCAGGGTGGACGATACGACAATGCAAAATATTCTTCGCGGTTGATCATAGATATCGCTGAATACGATTTTATTGTAACGGATTTAATGAAACAGGGAAAACTTGTATCCCGTAAGGATGCTTTTCTATCCAATGGTGAGAAAATGGGTACGGTTGTTACCTACTGTGATGGATATAATTCCCAGTATACACATTTGAGAAGTTCAATGCTAGCCTATGCTTCTATTAATCTATTTTCGATGATAAATAGATTTCCTAATACCGCGGTTAGAGTGGCCACTGATTCGATGTATATACACAATAAGTACAAATCAGCTGTAGCTAAATTCACAGATCCCGAAGAAAATTGGGGGCGTTGGCGATTAAAAAAGGAGATGCTACATGAGTATTGTGAATCCGAAGACGTTGCCATGGATGATAAATATCTTTGTTGTAACCGTATTGAAATTCAATCAGAATTTTCTAATGCACCACCGGTATCTGATCCAGTATGTAGATACAAGACAGTTTATTTAAACGGTTGTGGTGGGTCAGGAAAGACAACTCGTGCAATTGAATTATTTCGTCCGTCAACCATGATTGTGTTAACACCGACTCACAGACTCGCCAGAGAGATGATACAGCGATGGGTAAATGCCTGTACTTACCATAGTTTCTTTCGATGGAAGGGTGACAAATGGAGTCCTGAGCGTATGGGTGATAAATTCATTCCTGAAATCATAATTTGGGATGAAATATGCACAGTGTCATTAGATGTATTACAAACATTTCTCGAGTGGTTGTTAAACAAAAACACAAAAGTCGTCATGTGCGGTGATCACGGCCAACCACCACCATTTGTCGGTGCATCTCCACATGAATGGCTAAGGGGTTTTGTAGACTATTATGAAGAAATTACCACTGATTATAGATCAATTGATGAACGATTACGAGAATTCAAAGCGCTAATTAGATTACAACCGGATAGAATCCAATGCGAAATAGCGCGTGAAGTGATTTCAGAAACTCCAATGAATGATTTCTGGGAACATGGAGACCAAATGATTTGATAATTGCAAGTAGAAAAATAGTCAGGGACACACTTCAGATGAAGTTATTTGAATTGCATAAAGAAAAATTTGCAACGCTTCCAGTACCCCTTTGTTATAGGCCATCGGATACACGAAAACAGAACATTGAAGTTGATATTACAGGACAGAGTGAAAAACAAATTCTCGTATTAAATGATATTGTGCTGGTTGATATCAATGTCGTTGAAGATGCATTGCGTGCTAATAAATCCCCGTGGACGCTAGGATACGCAGCAACAATACATTCTTCACAGGGATTGACTATATCGGATACAATTGTTTGGATGGTGGATAATCACATCGAATGGTCGAATTTAGTCTATCTCGCAGTATCCAGAGTACGAAGAATAAATCAGCTTCGAAGAATTGTTTTCGATGATAATGACACAACAATGGATGATATTGATGTTAAAATTATTCATAAAAAACTCTCCGGTTACAAACAACAGGACAAAAAAAAACAACGAGAATTTGATATTGATGCTGAATTAATAATTACGCTGAAGAAACAACAGAATAATCACTGCGCGAGTTGCAATTGTATAATGCATTGGCAGTATTCGGATAAGGATCCTCGCCAATTCACCGTAGACAGAAAAAATAACAATCTCGGTCATGTCAGAAACAATGTGATGTTGACTTGTCTTGAGTGCAATAGACGCAACGGTGCTAGTTAAGACCATGCGGTGGCAATTGAGTATCCTCGGGAATTACCTGTAGTTGTTGTCGAGTAAAACCCCGCTGAGGGGCAGTTGAATCCAGTTTATAGACTGGAGGTCTACCAGTTGATCGTGTTATACTAGATATCTTGTGTGCAGTAACACTCCAAATAGGATCAGTAGCCCTTTTTCTACCCCCTTCAAGCTCTCCTGGTTCATATAAATACCTAACAGTGACATTACTACCAAGAATTGGTTCTTTGAAATCTTTTTGTGGTTTTTCAGGTATTGACTTCTTTTTAATCGCGTTGATAGGTTTCATGTTGATTGTTCTAGTAATCTCGTTATTCAGTGCAGTAATCACAGATGGTAATCTTTTAACCCATTCACGGGATCTTTTTTCTTGGATGAATTCTTTTGCGTATTGATATCCAAATAACCGCTCAGCAATCGTCCGATTAAATCGTTCTACAATGGCCTGATCGCGATGTAGCGCAGTATGCCCTCGTCGTATGGTGACATTATGATGTTTCATTGTAGATAACACTGCACCCTGAAATTCCTTGCCAGGATCAACCTGCAATAGATTTGGCCAGTGCAGAGGACCTCGTCGATAAATCCTTTCAAATGCAGAAGCGACTTCAGTGGCTGATTTTGTTTTTAACGGTTCTGCTTCTTTGTATCGACTTGCAATATCAACTACGGTTAAAGCGTATTTGTAACCACGATCATGTGGCAGAAATAATATATCAGCCTGATGAACTTCATTAGGAACTGTCACATCAAAATGCGAGAATTGAATTTGTTTAGGCGGTGGTAGATAAATTTGCCATAGTGCCTGTTTGGATAACCAATTAGCCGCAGTGGTTTTTTTCACTTTTGCAGCGCTAGCGAGTTTATGGACTGCTGATTTACACTGCTAGGATCTTTTCCAGAGGCAGGCATAAAAACACTGACGTGATATATGTCACTCAACGCTACACTCAGGTTCCAAAAGTCATCAGAGATAACTGCAATATTCTTGCTGTATTCAACGGAGTTGATACTCATACTCTTAGAAATATATGGCAGACATGGTGTTCTGATATGGACTTCAATCAATTTAAAAACTTCTTTAGTCATGCTCAGTCGACTCCGCACGGATTCGCAACAATAAGTCTACATGATCCTCGGACACGATATCGTATCGGACTGGATCAAATATTCGGTTGAAATCATTTATTATTTTTTGTTAACCTGTAGCAGCAGAGAGGGTGGATGACAACAAGTTGCGACCAAAATTAATTAAAAAATCGTAAAAGTCTCCGTTTTCATTTTTTTAGTTAAAATGAGATTTCGTAGGAAGGCTCGTTAAAATTTCAATCAATTTTTTGTCTAAAAACGTTGTAGGGTTTGCCCCTGAGACATTTTTTTTGGTTAAAATGAGATCGTAGGAAGGCTCGTTTTAAGATTTCAATCAAAATTTTGTCTAAAAACGTTGTAGGGTTCGCCCTCTTTTGGTTAAAATGAGATTATAGGAAGGATCGTTTTAGGATTTCAATCAAATTTTGTCTCAAAACGTTGTACGGTTCACCCTCTCTGCTGCTTCCAGTGTATCGTTCATTCCTAATTATTAGGTTTATAAAAGAAAAATTAAAAAAGAAAATGTAAATGGGTATGTTCAGTTTGTATATAGCATGATCGGCAATCAAAACAGCCAAACACGTTCAATGTAGGTCTTTTTTGTTTTCTAAATCAATTTACAAGAGTCTTATATTAACAAAACTTCTCTTATGTGAGAAACATTTAACATATTTAGACATCGGTTTAAAATCATCCAGATAAGAAAGTTCATACCAAAGAATGATGAAAAATATATTTTTGGCAACTAGTTTTTAGATGGTAGGTTTTCTTAAATGGATTTACAAAAAAAGAACAAGAAATAAGCAGTCAATGAGTAAGTTAATTTTTTTTACAGTTTTAAATATATGGTTCTATTTTGAAACAT
>JARLTB010000050.1:9425000-9497500 GCA_030141615.1 Unio pictorum
ACCAATTGGAATAAAATTAAAATTATAAGCTTGTACTGGTTGACTGATATGAATTATATTAATCTTGTAGTTTCCTCAAATGATTCATTATCAGATATGCAGTAATGTACGATCCACAAATAGCTTAATGTGAATATCATACATCAGTGGTATGATACAATTATTCTGCTAATCAAAGAGCACGAAAATATATATATATATCTCTTAGATTATTTCCACTATGCAAATAAAAGTGTACATTCCGGTCATTGGCAAATGCATTTCAATAATAATTTGTTCTACAAGTATATAGTATAATTAGTTTTGTTGAGCAGGCAAGAAACAACTCATGTTTAAATAAAAGCGAGCGTTGTAATGTCAGTTATCGTCTTAGTACAGGGTACATTACCATTTACCATTGATTGGGTTGTTTTACTTCTCGGCTGATGAGTTGACAATTAACATCTGTTCAAAGGCACCACAAACTCAATACCTAACCGACTAAGCTGAGTTTCCCACTCAATAAATTTCTAACTTATCCGATGTATACTCATTATTTGATGTTCTACGTCTCTAATACTGCGAACCCCCTAAATTTTAAAATATTTAATACCGACAGGTACAGGTCATGGGGAATGTCAGGAATATTCAAAACAAGAAATACACTGAATGCACTGGAGCACAATATCCAAATTTGATGGTTTGAGTTGATGGTTTTTTGAATATATATATATATTTATATATATATATATATATATATATATATATATATATATATATATATATATATATATATATATATATATATATATATATATATATATACATATATATATATATATATATATATATATATATATATATATATGCGCGTGTTGATGTGCGTGTGTATAGAGACATACAGACAGATTAAGACACACAGAGAAAGTGGGCGAAAACAGACATATATATATATATATACAAGGAGAGTGCAAAAAAGAGTGCAAAAGAGAGACATGAGGGTGGGGGAAAACTCACAATATCCCAGTATACCACAATCAGATGAGAAAGTTCCATACCTTGTGTCACAGAATTTGGCGAAAATTGAATTTATTTCTTCTTGAATTGCAAACTAATTGCACCATTTTTTTTTTCGTCGTACATGCGTTACCTGGGGTGAATTAGTGGTTTTTTTCAAGGTTAGTGACGTGTAACGATTTGCATGTGCCTGACTACGAATCACTTGAAGTCAGGAAGATTAGAATCACGGGGTGCACGGGAATTGTGCCGTGAATTCTGCTCACCTATTTGAGGATTTATAATGCAGAATAATTCTGATAATATTATGAGTCAAGAAGTATCTTATCACAGGAAAGATAGCTCGTCATTCTTTCTCCAGCCAAAAGGGTGAGTGTTAAATTTATATTTCGTTTTATTGTGAAATTTATTCAGTTTATCATTTCATGTAATGATGCCTTTATTGCAATGCAGATTTAAAACGTGGAATATTTGGAATTACTAGTCACTATTAGACTTTAAATGCAAACGCATAATCTAAGTTTTAGATTGTTTTAAAAAAAAACTATTATTAGTTTGGTTTCTTTATTGTAGCTGATTTGTAGCGGAACGTCTCTGATTTTGTAGCGGAACGACTCTGAATTGTAGCTGAACGTCTCTGAATGTCTCTGAATTGTAGCTGAATGTGATTGATTGTGCCGTGATTGTGCTGTTAAATTGTGCGATCGAATTTAAGTATCTGTCTTTCTGTCTTTCGGACTGTCTGTCTGTCTACATATGTCGTGATGTGTAAATATCCGGAAATCTAGAAGTCTTGATGTCCGAGTGTCGGAGCTGTCTAGAGGTGTAAACGTCCGGGGTAGCATCTAGGTATTTGGGACTGTTGGTTCTAGAAGATGATGTATTCTGTCTGCACGTATAACTTTGGTGGATCCGTGAAGTGCAAGTGGCCAATTAAAGTATTGGGTCACCCCTAGGTATTCGGAGAAGCTGAGCGGCGATTCAACAGTTGGTGAATCGTACGGTTATACAGGGTCGAGACACATGTGTGTGTTGCAATTGTAGTTATAATTAAATGCATTGTTATATTTACACATAGTTACTTTGAATCACAGTAGTACTTCAAGGGATTACATGAATCTCAATAAAAGTTAACAATTTGATTAAATACATGTATATGTTTCTGATAGTTGTCGCAATCCATACGTGCCATAGTATTATTTGATGCTCGAATTTGTTATCGCAATTTATACTTGCAGTAATATAACTTTTGTAAAGGTTCCTTGGATCTGTGTATAGTCCAGGAGATTCGTCGGATCTGTGTTTATTCTGTATTAATATTTAATTTATTTTTGAACTGTGAATGGTTGCGGAATGTGATTGTGGGTTGAATGCATGAGTTATTGTGTTGATACATCATTATTTTACATTAATAATTTATTTCATAAATTTACATTATCTTTCACATATTCTGTTTCTGTTGTTCATTTAATCCACCATCCACTCGGTAACAATTATGTTACACCTTGGTAGTAAAAGAGAAGGTTTGATGATACTAGGTACAATTAATATTAATTCATAAATAATATCATACACGTTAGAGAACAACTATTGTAAATCCCAAGGAAATAATTCAAGGATTAAGACTCCAAGTTAAGAGCATAACAAACGAATTAGAAACTTGGTCCTATCCACTGTAAATGAAACTGAAGAAAGCGTCTGAAGTATTATTGGGGAAACGAGATGAAGACAGATGATACGGTGTATAGTAGAAAACGTACGATATATATATATATATATATATATATATATATATATATATATATATATATATATATATATATATATTTATATAGTAAGCTTACGAGGCTAGAAATCTGTCAAATTCAACTGCATCGGGCACTGTATATATTTGTGTTTATGTTTGTACTCACTGATTCCTTCCAGACGTCATGAAGGAATGAAGGACGACATATTGCAGGCGTTGAAGACAAAGTTGAAAACAGTAATATCCGTCGTCTAATCATAATCAATTTATGTATTACCTAGAATGAAATAACACATCTAGTTCGTTCCCTGCATATATTTACATCAGTTAATGTAAAACGTGTACGATGACACTTGTCAACGACACTTTAAATTTGATGTTATAAAAGAGGGGTTTTCATGTTTAAATGTGGGAATGTTTGATTGAGTTTGTCTATAAGGTCATAATCGTTGTTTTTTACTGCCAGTAGCCGTGTAGAATTTAATCAGATGCATCACATGTCCAAATATTTACCAAGACTGTTTCCTCAGTGCCAACTAACATCGGCAAAGGGCGCTAAATGACTTGGCGGCACTTAATTTTCCTACACAGTCATGGGTGTTACATTATAGTGAACCATATCAGTTACAAACGCCATGATAAAGACTCTGTTTACGTCCATTTCTTTACAAACGTTGATTTGAGTCAAGATTTTTATATTTTCTAAAGTATTAAATATTTTTGCATTTCACTTGGACCTGTATAAAAATGATCTAAATGCGCTCTCTTTGCCGATTGGTAATGAACTTTTCAGTAGTATTCATTAAGACAGCACGAAAGGTAGGCAGGGACAAGTCGTACGACAACTGACATTTTTCAGGAAGGCTGAACCTTTTTACTCCTATGCGATGTTTATATCAACACAACATGCTGTGGCTAACACATTGGTACGCATATTCTACGCATGTGTATCAACTATTGTTTCAACTTTAGTGGACAAAATTTACAAAAGTACTACATGCTTTGAAAATCTAAAAAAAAATATTATTCAAAGTTATTCATACATTTATGAATGCAATTATTTGATAGATTCAAGCACGCCAACACTGTTTAATTTAAAACAGAACTAATACTTGTGCTTTCTAGGTGATTGTCCGTCTGTGTACCTGAACGATACTGTTCGTGTTTTCGTAATTCCTCTCCTATGCTAGTACAAAGAATTATCAGTGTATAATTAAACCCTGGTCTCCTAAATACCGATATATTATTCCTTTTTTTGACAAGTATTTATATGCATCCATTCCAGCCTATTCGTTACAACGTTACTAATTAATAGCGTGATGAATCTGTATTTATCGAAACTATGTTTAAATAGAGAAACGTTGTTATGGCAGATAGAAAGGTGAAACGTTGGTTACAATTTATATTTACCAACGTCCATCTATCCAACAATGTGCTGTGTGGTATATGTGGCAATGGTTGTATATCTGTGTATCATATACTTCGAAGGTTTGGTTAACTTAATGGGTGTGATATAAAGAGTTTGCTTTCTTCATAGTATTGTGTACTGTGATATATTTTTGTTTTGGTTATGTAAACATATGTACCATAACGTATTAAAATATACATTGTGTTGTTAGTGAAATCTCTCCGTTAGCTCTTTATATAATTATATCCATTTCATTTGTTCCATTTCATCATTGATGGATTATAAAGCGTTTGTGTAAATCTTGTTTAAGTGTACCGTTTGCCTGAACTATGACTTGACATATACTGTTACTACTACTACTACTACTACTACTACTACTACTACTACTACTACTACTACTACTACTACTACTACTACTACTACTACTACTAATACTACTACTATAAATATTCATAATAATTATGAGAACAGTGTATATCTCCTAATGTGCAGATGCTATTAGAGCTTTATGACATCTAAAATGATATGATTACAAAATAAACAAAACCGTAAACAGACACAATTTAATTAAAAAGCACACAATGGTGAACAAAAGAAGGTAGGAAACATTTAAGGCTTTAAATTTTGTTCTTGCAGTCGAAAAAGGTGAGTTTCAAGAGCACTCTTGTGGTGTCGTTGTGAGACCATGTCAATTCTATTTAATAAATTGAAACCAGACACAAGTACAAATTGTTAAAAAGCAGAGATCATATACATCTACGACACATGTGAAACAATATACAGCACACAATTTTTTTATATTAAAAGATAAACTATTTCACACAAAACATACAATGACAATAACTTTCGATCCAATGACTCTATGTGACTGACTCCGTGCACTCAAATTTCGTAACCGAACAGGCATTCGCTGGTCTTTACAATCTAGTAGTCATTGGAAGTCCTAAAAACAAGACATGAACAGTGGCAATATAATAAACTCTAGGAAGTGTCCTGGATATTAAATTAAGTATTTATCGAACATCAGTAATCAAACAATATTACCACAGATTACGTCCATCTTAACACATTTATATATGTCTAAAATTAAATGGATCGAAACTAATTAATGTATTATTAACTTATATACAAGACCTTGAAATATATATCCCCATGAATTAAGCTGTCATAGAGAAGCTAATAAAAATACTGATGGAAATATAGTTAATTTCAAATTTAAAACTATAAACTGCAGATCGGTAATGCATTTTATTGATAAAATACTCTTTTTGTATAAATCTACATTTCTCTTGCATATTCTTGAACATTATGTATATGCTGTGCAAGCTAATCGTAGAATAACCTTCGTTGCGAACTGAGCGAATGCATGTCGTTCAGAAAAAAGCAAATAAAGAACAATATTATGAGCCAAGTAATCATATATACATGTTCATTAGCTTATAACATAAATGTATTGAATTCTAATAATTGTGATTTCAAAATACAGTTATTTAAATTAGGAGAGCCATGATTACGCAGCATTTATATTTATACAAGAATAATTGATACACAACACTGTTGTGATAGAATAATGACTATAGTACACTGTTGGATGCACCCACCTAGGACAATTAAAGCAGATAACAATGGTACAAAACAATCCGAAAATGTGTGTTCATTATGTTTCGATGTTCTCTGATGTTGCCTTTGTATAATCGTATAGAGCTTAAGCCACAAAAAGCTAGATGTATAAACCATATGTATCTTTCAATGTCTGTTTACTCACTTTTGTGGGCCGCGGATGAATAAATGCTGACGTCTCTTATGTTCCCCAGTGCTCCCTGTACAGCAATTTCAGTCATTTCAATAGGGTTGGATATGTTTAGCTTTATCAGACGCCTGGTTGTCGCAAAAAAACAATCTGCATTTATGTTCAGATATCAGGTACGAAAGGAGTCATTTGTCTAGCATCATTCTTAACAAACATGTATTTAACAACACCAAAATTATTAATTCAAATGGAACACGGATTAAGCTATCGGAAACATTAATCAAAGAAACAATGATCGAAATGAACATTATACAACATTATACACATCACATTGAGAAAAGACATGGAGAAATTCAAGATGGTTTTTAACTTAGTAAGATAACCAGATACAACCTAGTATACATTTTAATATTATGATGTATTGCTTGGTTTGGCGATTTAACTTACATTATGGACCTACGTCTTTTCAGAGGCATGTACGTTAGAAGGAAGAAAAGATGTGAAACATAACATGTGCATATGATGAATTAAACCTAGTTACTTTTGATAGCTGTTATTTTCTGTATATATGATTTTGAATACCAAAACACAACCTTGTATAATGAATACGTAGATAATAATCCGTACAATACGTAATAAAACTTTTAATATTTTATTAACGGTTCGTAACTTTTCACATGTAAGAACTGCTATGCCACTTATCAACATGTATTGTGCACGAGATATCCATCATCTAATTGTACGCATATTTTGACCTGTTGAAACAAATGGAAACATGATATTTAGTTAAAATGTCGGAAACCTCTTTGATTTATTTGTTTACAATACTTACGACTGTTTTTTAAAAGCAATGAACATAATATCTTCGTTGACGGCTAGATCGGTTGGCAAATTTAACTTCAAAAAGGAAAAGTTAAACTGAACTAGCGTGCTACGCTTAGTTCCATCCACTGTGCAGGATTCTATAACGAAACCATCTCCATCGTCACTGTATTCGATCCAGTACAGGCGCCCATCTGAAACCAGGAGTACGATATTCAAATGAACGCAACAAAAATGATTTTGTTAGAGATATCGACGAATAGAGACGGAGACTATCGCCTATGGTATGCATTTAATTATGTTTATTACAACAAATAAGACATAGCTATTAACCACGCTTGAAACCATAAAGTGTGAGTTTCTAAAAGAGCTGTTTTAATAGCCTTCTATACATATTCTTTATTCCATTGTAAGGATTTGGGACATTTTGTCTTTGATTTCTTCTTAATACTTAAAACGATAAAAATATATTTGTATATGACATCCTATCTTTTAAAAAAGAACATGAGAAATGATTTGAAGAATTATGGCGACTAAAGTATCAAAGATTAGTGCCACATTGGTTATTTAATTGCATCATATAACAGGTAACATGAGTACACGATTGTAATAGTTTCTATCTTAATCTCATTCGGAACAAATTGAAAGACCATCTACTTTGGTAATCGATGGCGAGCCCTTCTGTCGTGTCTAAGTTGTCAAAGAGATTATCAGACTGACTGCCATCTATAGTAGCCCGTACAAGGAAGCCAGAATGAAGGTATAAGATATACCTGAAAATTAAAAACTCCTAATTAGGTATATACATGTCGTTAAACCTTTTGAGTGATATCGAAAATATAGTTTAATATACGAGAATAGCCTTTATTGAATTTATTACCATTACAACTTCTTAATAATTGCATTAAGGTTTTTCTCCCATGCATTTATGTAACCATTTTAATATATCAGATATGGTTCAGATATGAAATGTATACTGTTCTCAGCACGAAGGTCTCATAGATGTTTAAAGAAAACAAATCGTTGTTTCAGACTTTGGCTTCAGAAATATAATTAAGGTACTGTAGTTGTGTTTTACAAGTTTTTACGAAATAAAACATCAATTCATGTATCATAATAAGGATCAAAGATTTTCTACATACCCCTCTGAAGGATACACGACCAGCCCATCAATATTAGATAGCCCCGTAATAAGGTCTTTATGCGATCCATCTTGCAATAGAACACTGATACGATTCTTCTTTTTTGCCTTTTTACCTTTTGTTGCGTAGTAAATATCACCAGTTGTAGAATCCACATCAAGTAGACTAACCCTGCGCCCTGAAAAATATTATATTCAATGACCTGAAAGTGTCCAATGATGTTTTAAATATGTTTGTATGATGTTTTCCTATTCGATCATTTATTTGTTTTTTGATTAAACCGTAATTCAGATTCCATAACCCCATATAACTTGTATTTGTTAATTAATACGGCAATATAGGTACATCACATGTATTACTTACTTTATCATTGAAACAAGTATCAAGTTTTGAAAACGTATGTCTGGTATTGTGTTAGGTTCGAGCAAAATTACACAAACACTAACTAAATGCTTTATTGAACGTTGAGGCTTAGAACTAGATTGAAATTAAATATATTGATCGGTGTTTGAGCACATTGTCCATGACAAGAGATATGGCTCTTGCAAATATTCTAACATTTTCTATTTAGTGATATGGATAAATATTATATGAAGGAACTTCTGTAGCAAACATAATAAACTTGTACTTAATTGCATCGTTTGTCTATAAAGACATTTTACGATTGAACATCTGTTCGTATCATATTTTGCATAATGTAATAAGTGATGACATGTATGACTTCATTTAAGTAATATTCACTTTTACTAAATCAATATTCATTCATTTAGTCTTTTTTCATACGCAATATGAAATTACGACAATGTGACTAAAACGTTGTTTCGCATTTATATCTTGAAGGATTATTTTCATTACGACCTATATGATTCGTACGTATTTTCTGAAATATCAGTATGAGAAATTGAAGATTAAATGAAGGAACATCTGTGGCAAACACAATACACGTGTAAACACTTGCACTGTTTGTCTGTAGAGACATTTAAAGTTTGAACGTCTATGCATATTGTAGTGTTTAGCTCCTTAAGTGATGCCTTTTTTGGCAAATCATTCTTTAATGTTTCAATGCCATCTGTTAATTCACATACAATGTTGCTACATTACTATACCTTTGTTTGACATTTAGAAACGAAGTGTAACATGATTACTTCGTTGAAGGTGCAACAATAGAATGACTGTATAGTATTTGCTCATTGCATAATTTAGTGTGTGAGGTATGGAGTATAAACTTTGATATTTGTACCAATAGATTGATCAAGATACATACCTACTGGGAACTCTTTCTTCCCAGTGCCGTTAAGGTGCATGCTGTATATGTAGTTCCCGCCATCTGTTCTCCATATGACACGCTCATGAATGGGATCGTATTTAGGGTTAACCCCTTTGGCTTTGATTCCCTGGACGCTTTGATCAGTTAGATTGATCTGGTAGATGTTTCGATACAAGACGTCGCCAACCAACATGAACTTGTCCTTGATTGGGTCTTACAAAATACAATAAATAAGTCATTGAAAATGAATTTCGAAACTAAAACAGATTTCTTTATTTGTTTTAGATCTAACGTACGTCTTGTTGCAATAGAACAAACTTGAAACATGCGTCCAATGATTTACTTAGCTTTACGTATTGAGTAAATTAAACATGATATGTTATTTTTGCTACCTTGAACGTATGGGTTAGCTCGATTGTGCAAAGCTATTCGTCCTCTTTATACACACTCTTTATTTCACTATCCACACACGCGAGTTTAATTTAGGCAGTATTTTGTTAATTTGATGACCTCCTTCCATCATACATTTTGGCTGATTCAGACATCCATCTATACATCAGGAATAAATACTATTATATATAGCATCTTTTCTTTTGCTGTTGTAGTGTTTAACGCCTTCTTTCAGAACAATATATACAAGGAAGCCAGTGTGAATAGTTGCTGATTAACCCATAACTCTCCACCCGTAACGAACCACCTACCCATGAGAATCTACCGAAAATCATTCTCACAATCCCACATTGGCAGGATATGAGAATCGAACGCACTCAGATAGACATGAAATGGTAGTGATCCTTAATGGAGAGAGCTTTAGACCACACATAAACACGAGAGGCTTCATGTACCATCTGTAATGTTAGCAAACATTAAAATTGATTGTCTATGGAAAGGGGGTAGTACTATTTTTTAAATTGTAGCCACCGCTAACTTTGTATTTTTAAAACAATGAGGTGTTTCGGTCCTTAGAAACACATGTTATGTATTTATCATGTAGTCGTATTTTGGGAGAAAGTGTACACGCTGCAAAACAAAATCTGAAATGTGTGCCGAGAATGGAAACGATATATATATATATAATTATATATCTATAAATATATATATATATATATATATATATATATATATATATATATATATATATATATATATATATATATATTTCTAGTAATGATTATTGTGAGTATACTACATTTTCATTAAGGTGTTTAACAATATATCTGGTAATTGTTGCGTTTGTCTCAAACAGCTGTATAAAGATCACACAAACTAGAAGTGTTTCAATGTATATAAATCCATAAAATCGAAATTAATGATGTTTACGCCTTTAATATCGCCTACCTGATACACATGTTTTCCCATCTTCTGCCAGCATAAAACCAAACGTACATTTGCATATCCTCGACCTACCGTTAGCTATGCAAATTTGCTCACATTCTCCATTCAAATTAAAGCACGGCTCTGAAAAAAAAATAATGTACCATGTTAAACACCAGTCTTATCGACGTGTCAGCCGAACTGTTCTCCCAGTGTCGTTTTGTTTGTTTAGCCAAAATTGTCCTGAAATCATTTCACGTCCCATCGGTGTACCACACTTTGTAAAATAATATATGTGTGCGTGTGTGCATGTCTGTGAGTGTGCTAAAACACTGAACGGTAAATTATTTGAACAGGTAATTAAATATACAGACAAACGTACTTTAATAATACCTGTTTGATTTTGACGATTAGTTTCATCAAAAAACTTAATATCTGAAATATGTGCCGAGTCAGTAAAAACGCCAACTGTTATACGGGTTTTATCGTCTATGGAATACGACATTATCGACGTTTTTTCAACAGTTTTGGCGGTCAACAGCAAGTATCCCTGAAATAGAAAAAGTTTTAGAAATTAGTAATAACATTAAGAAATGACCTAACATAATGTGCATGGTGTGTAGAAATTAAAATGGTAAAGTAAAAAAAAATCTGAATTATATATAACACGAGAATGTCGGTGTTATGCAATACTGAAATCATTTAATCAGCTCAAATTGTATTTCCCGTAAATATGTACGAATTCATTTAGACATGTCCTTATATAAACGGCGTAGTTTGTGTAAAATAAATTATGATGTAATAATAATAAAATTAAACTATACTAATTCTAATACTACTACTACTAATAATAATAATAATAATAGTAATAATAACCTTTATTCTTATAATTGTAATATTAACAATACAATTACAGCCAACATACCTGCTACGTACAGTAGAGAATTTACCTTAAATATTTCAAGCTTTTTAATGTCTTCCTTAATTATCAGAAAATGCTTTTTGTCATAGCCCTCAAGATCGCAGTGCAAAACACTGTTTTCTTCGTCTTTGGAGGTTGCAAGGAAATATATCCTGCAATTAAAATCGCAATTCTGACAGATTACTAGAAACGAAAATATCAATATTGTATCTAGGTGCTCTAAGTAACCATATCTCAAGCCCAATTACTTATGAACCAAACGTAGAACGAAGGACAAAGCAAACATGGATAGCTTTGATTGTAATTATAATGGGACCAATACTAATTATATTACTACTACTACTATTAAATACTACCATATATATAATATTATCATACGGTTAGATAATCTTACAATCCAGGGACATAATTCCCCGTTCTGACTGGTGTAAGTGTATAATTATATATATGTTTCTGGCAGTTGCTCTGTCTCTCTCTTTCTATGTCTCTCGGTCTTTCTCTCTAGCTCTCGTATTCTGTGACTGTCTTTATCTCTCTTCCCCCTCTTTCTTTCTCTGTCTCTCTTTATATATATATATATATATATATATATATATATATATATATATATATATATATATATATATGTCCATATGTATATGTGTATGTATGTATGTATGTATGTATGTATGTATGTATGTATGTATGTATGTATGTATGTATGTATGTATGTATGTATGTATGTATGTATGTATGTATGTATGTATGTATGTATGTATGTATGTATGTATGTATGTGTTTACATGTATTTATGAACCATATATACAGCAACACAAAAAAGAAATAAGTAAAATCATATGTAAATAAAAGATAAATAACGATTTAAATTTTATTTTAAAAAAATGTATATGTATCATTTAGAAAACTGTTGTACAATTCCAGGAAATAATGAATGTGAGTCTGAATTTTAAATATCCAAATTTTCGACGTTGTAAGTCATGTTAAATTGTTTTGTTAAACTATTAGTTATAATCATACTAATAACAATCATACTGTACAATGATAAACATTTTTGTATTATAAACCTTTTTTAACAGTGCTAAGGTTCGTATAAGAATAAAAGCAGAAGGTAGTGTTTAAAATGATCAGTTAGTGGATGATATGAATAAAGTATGTTCATGTTGTATCAAGCTCAATATAGACATAATGTCAAATAGACACAATACCAGATACATATAATAGTGCATCCGACTCTAAACTGCTCCTATCATCATTATACATCGAACGGCTAACACTCTATATGCTAATTTCGCTAGTTGTCGACAATGTACCATGATTCCATTTTGTCTGCTCAAATGAATTTTATCTTTACCTTCTTTTATACTGAACACGGTATCATTGATATTGTTTTGTTATTTTCCCAACGTGATGTCTAGTCATATACATAATTGTATACATGTAAAGCAGTTGTTCCTTGTAATTTAAATGCACCCGTAAGAAGATGCACTGATTATGTAACGGCATGATGTATGAATGTCACTCATTCTTTGAAGTGTTTGTTACAGAATACATGCATTTGTTGATAAGTCCTGATGTTTTCAATTATTGTGTTCAGGATGCTGGGAGGTTTGTTTGAATCTAAAATCATTGATAGCTGATTAAATGTTTTGCTACATTTTGAATACACACTTTGGGCAGTCACGTGACAGGGCTTTATAGTAGTGAATTGCAAAACGGCACAACATAATTGACATTCACCATGTCATCAATACATATAGATTCCATACATTAATAAATATTTATTTCATTTTGTGTTTCAATGGATAAACGTGAGATGATTCAATGGCTATGACAGTAGCTGGTAATTCCTTTAAAATGTTGATAGGTGCATGTTATGACCTTACAGACTTGCATTTTAGAAAACACACAAACGATGCACTTTTTATTACTTGCTATTAGAACTTACTATATGCTTAGTTTATTAACGTTCATAGACGAAATCAAATTGACGTGTCATTACGATATATTATCGTACATGTTCATTTCATAAAATTAAATGTTGTAGGAGAGCAAGAAAATATGAGAAGTAGTGTCGACGATCATTCTTGATTATTAAGTTGAACCAGGCAAATTTCATCCGAGTGCAAACAAGACAGACTGTTTTCCATTGTATATATATATATATATATATATATATATATATATATATATATATATATATATATATATATATGTGTGTGTGTGTGTGTGTGTTTATGTGTGTGTGTATACATATATGCTTAAACAAAACTA
The DNA here is from genome assembly GCA_030141615.1 of Unio pictorum. NCBI lineage: Eukaryota > Metazoa > Mollusca > Bivalvia > Unionida > Unionidae > Unio > Unio pictorum. The sequence continues at coordinate 9,438,640 of JARLTB010000050.1, forward strand.
GATCCTCTTAACAAAAGTATATTGAACAGGTTATTGTGTGTTTCTAATGACGGATATAATGTAATAAAACTGGCGAAGTACATTATTTATTTAACAAAAAGACTTAGCAATCTGAGTGACACTTTTTTCTTCATTACTCACCTGTTACGATATTGGTTATAGCTGAGTGATTTTAAAGTATTGTAATGGTCGGAGAGTATCACATGAGGATTAGTTTCATCTATTCCGGAAGACTCTATTGTACTCCCATTCCTGTCAGATATCCAATACACCAGGCTGTAAAGGCAAAACATACAATATCATGTTATTCCAAGTAAGGATGCCGTTTTTTGTTGTTATGTAACTATAAACTAAAATATTAGGAAGAGTTATGTTCAAAATGTTCAAATATCTTTACAGGTAACTACAAGAAACATTATGTTCGTTGCAGCTCTCAACAGGTAGGTTCAGAAAACATATTTGTGATAAATGCTTATATGACTATTTTCTGTTGATGTCAGTCAATCATTCAATTGCTGACAATTTTCAACGGTTATACACAATTTGTGCCACATGTTCCACATCGAAATCTTCTCTTGTATACCTCTTTGCATTGTATTGATATGATAAGAAATTAAGGCGAGAATATATATATATATATATATATATATATATATATATATATATATATAAATATATATATATATATATATATATATATATATATATATATATATATATATATATATATATATATGTATGTGTGTGTGTTTGTGTGTGTGTGTGTCATACCGCTCATGGGGAAGTATCATGATATCACGTGGATTTTTAAGAGAATCTAGGAACACTTGTGCATCTTGAGACTCGATAGACATTCTCCAAATTTTGCCTGTGTCCACCTCAGTCCAGTACAAGTTTCTTCCGTAACCATCCCATGCCATGCCTTAAACATACCGAATTAGAAAGCAAAATATACTTGTTATTATTGTTTTGTCCTATTTGGCAAATAATTGACTGGGTTTATTTCCACATACGATTTGTTCATGTCTTCCTCGTTGATTTTAATTTTAATCAATTTGTACCAGCATATAATAACTTTTTAGTCCATATATGATGAATAAAACTTTTACGTTTATCATGCATCAGTGTTTTTGTGTAACTGTAGTCATGAGCATGGATAGTAAACGTATTGAGGTCGAGCCCTATTCAAAGCGACAACATTATTTCTAAAGAAAAAGTCTGACAGTTTTTGTAAAAATGTTGTTTTTTTAAATAGTAGTGTTAAAACATTCTTTCATGACTTGCGTTATATAAAGTAATCTAATTTACTAATCAAATAATCGGAAGAGACACCTTTTACTATTCACTTCTGAGCTCATTTGAAGTAACTAATGGCCTAATTTAATATATGTTTCTTAGTTTAGTCATAAGACACTGATCGTAGGGCTATGTCAATGAACAGTGACATGCACTATACATGACGCAATTTCACCGTTATAAATAAACAGTATACTATACTAAAATAAGATATTATGAATATGTTAAATAACACGATATGGATATGTCTGTGACTAAATTACCCTTAATTACTTCGTTAATATTTTGAATTTTTATACAATATTGTGCTATACTTAACGTTTGTATGTATGTATAGATGCATCTGTCTGTCTGTCTGTATATATGTTTGTCTGTCGTTTTGTCTGTCTGTGTGTGTGTGTTGTTAGCAGAGTAAAGGACGTGCTCTTGAAACTTCAAAGTACAAACTGAAATAATAGACATGGACTTATATGGACGCTCTATATATCATGGACGCTCTATATATCAGACTATGGCACTAATGATGTCTACCCCGTCATTGCTGGTGATTTGTCTTGTTGAGACGTGTAAACTGCAAACGCTTAAAATCCATATTTAGGATGTTATTTTCAAATTGATAAATGTTGGTGCTAAGAACCTGGTTCAAATTAATTAAACGGTGGAATCAGAGAAAACGGCATATCGGCTGCTTATGTCAAAATACGTATATAATGTGCTAATGCGGCAACAAACAATACGTAGATTATTACCATGCAAACGCCCTTGTACCATTACGTGTATTAACGCCATATATATATATATATATATATATATATATATATATATATATATATATATATATATATATATATATATATATATGTACTTCAAAAATCAATTTCAAAGTTCGAATAAATGGAGAAAATGTATAACGTCCTTACAAGTGGCCAGCCTTCTCTTCACAACATGAGTTAGATCTATCCTTTCATATATAATAAGTTCTGACCGCGATAATGAAAATATTTAGTTTACAGATAAAGTGTTTGGCTGTATTTTAAACAGGAGTGGTGGGTGCAAACAGTTTATATATATTGTGCTACTTTCCATACTGATTGCATTTTTGCTGGAAGGGCCCTTAATGTCACACACGTAATACAATTATTGAAACTGAGAGAAAGAGAAAGGAGCTATTCGAAACACTACAAACATTAGCGTTGATCAGATGTTAATTGTGAGGCTCTCAAACGCAACGCAAGGTCTCGATAACAAAAACCGTTTAAGTGCACCGATCGGTGTTAAGGTCGCGACAAAACCAATCGATATTATCCGGTCTATCTTGTTATATCGAACAAAGTGGATGCTTTACAACTTGCAGCAGTACAAAGTTGCCTCAACACGAACACAAACGTTTTTGGGTATCAATAAACTGCTGGTAATAATAATAAATGAGTTGGCGGAAATATATGATTACTGACAACTCCGAGCACAGACACAATTTAAAAACATTAACATACATTACAATCTGCATAATCTGGTTACAACACTACCGCGAGACACAGATTGTCACATAAGACATGTAGATGGTTAGCCATAAACTATTATAAAATACAACGCAAAAATAGTTATTTTGCTGAAAATGAAATCCACGAACTCATATCGATTTAGCTCAACCCATTTATATAACTTATTGAATGATCGAAAATACTTATTCGGTGTAGAATATCCCTTCTGTCATCTGTTAAACAGATATACAGCGTGCAAGTAGTAGTACCAAAATAACTGGAACAAATAACATTGCCGACTATGAATAATAAACTATTTGTTGTAATAATGAAATCCGATAAAATGAAAAAGAAAATATAAAACATGGAACAAACTTTAAACAAAATAATAACACTTGTAAATCTATCAGCGGCATATACACAGTTTGGAATAAAACTATATTGTTTAAATCAACGAGTTATATTTAGAAAAAGCAAACATGGCAGTAACGGTTTTGGATTTGGAATTTCAACAGTCTCATCAGCATTTGTACAATTTGTATAAACACATTTGGAGAGATAATGACGTCTAATATTTTGCTGACTTATAATGCTAATCTTTCACAGCCTGATCAATGTTTACAACTTGATTGATAAAGTGAGACGAATTCGTGGAAATACAGGCTTTGATGCACACAGCACCACAACAGGCAAATATCCCGTTCGCTGAAAATAATACATTTTACATTAACATTTTAAAAACAATAATTAAATTTAGTATATGTATATACCACTTATTTGTCCAGCTGGTCCTGTAAGTCTATGAAATTCGGGATTATCAACACTTGTCCAGTAAATAGCGGAGTCGTTGGCGATAAATATAATTCTCTGATCTGTATCCAGAGCCATGTATTGAGTGCCAGAAGTTTCTAGTACACATACTGGATCAAACACAAAATCTGATAGAATTCGAATATCCACGACACATATACTACTTTCATTACTGTACACAAGTGCGCGATGAAAGTATTTGTTTTTCACTGAAAGGAAACAAAAGCTAGAGTTAATAGATGAATATAATGTTAGGTTAAACAGATGAATTAACCTTCCTTTTTCTAAGCATATTAAAACATTCTGTTTTCCAAATTATGACAATAGTGACGTTTCGTATTATATAATTTCCTTGTAAGAAACCCACTTTCCGCATAAAGCAAGCAAAAAATCGCCATATGTAGAAAGATTTTTTTTAAAAGTATTATATATCACTTGTAAGTACATATGGGTGTTATTGTTGACAATTGATACTGTTATAGCAAGAATATCTGATGTAAATTCAAATCTATGTTCAATTTACATTTAGTTTCTGAGTGGAGCACATGATGAAAGAGTAAATATGACTTTTAGTTAGATTTAAGGATATGTTATGACTATATATATATCTTTATATATATATATATATATATATATATATATATATATATATATATATATATATATATATATATATATATAATATATGTTAAACATTATCATTAAAAATACGCCTATACAAGTTTAAACTATATTTTACCTAAAGAAATGAAACAACTGAAAGTGAATTCAACAATACAAATCTATTACATATTTGAGTTTCCAATAATATGCAATGAAAGATAATAGTCAATATGACATATTTAGTTGGCACTATTTAGTATATTTACATGAACATGTTTTCATATCTTGGTTGAGGTGGTATCCATCTTTACAAGTGCATAAGGCGCCATTCTTATCCGGCAGACAGATTTGTTCACAACCGTAGTTCAAACAGTGGTCTATAGGTAGATATATACACGATGCAAGGTTATATATCTTAAAACAAACAAAGAGAAGAGAGAGAGAGAGAGAGAGAGAGAGAGAGAGAGAGAGAGAGAGAGAGAGAGAGAGAGAGAAAGAGAGAGAGAGAGACAGAGAGAGAGAGAGAGAGAGAGAGAGAGGGAGAGAGAGAGAGCGGGAGAGAGAGATAAAACTAAAACAAGGGGTAGGGTAAAGAATAAAGTAGGTCACGCGCGTTAAAGAGTATAAAAAATCCTGTCAGAAAATATGTGTAATATACCCTAGTCAAACAAAAATATTAATAACATCAGGTAAATGTCATCCTTTTTGTCAAAACGAGCTTTCCACATAATTGCACGTACACAAGACATAGTTCAAGGTAATGTTTGCTTTTTTAAACCTGGGATAAATATATTTAATTATGTTTGAATTTGTTTTCAGAAGCATTCTGTTCCTACGTAAACCAAGTATGTGTGCGTCTGTATATATGGGTTAAATAACAAATTATTCCTTGTTAATGATGGAGTTTTGTACATGATGTTAAAGTATATGGATGCGTTTATATTTAACTTGAATGGAATGATACGTTTAGACATTTGAATTACAAAGTTAGCCGTGACAGTTTAAATCGTTTGACAGCACACTCGAAGACAACTATCCATTAATTGTCGCGATGCATAGGTACTTTCACGACAATCGAAATACATAGAGAACATTGAATATTATGTTATTTGTGACAATATATTTATACAATTACCAATACGCTACGTTTCCCTTAAATGATCAGATCAGAGATTCTAACTTAAATTGTTTTAGTAGCACGACCTTGTAAAATATCTTACGTTCTATCGTCGTAACAGTACAAACATGCTAACCTGTGAAACTTGAGGGCTGTATGTCATTATGGAATACCGCTACTCCACGGCAAGTAAACTGTTCTTTCATGGTATAAGTTAATTCATTCCCATTTGTTTTATTGATGAAAGAAAGCTGTTTAATAGTGGTATCAACAACATACAAATAATTCTGGAAAGAAAACATATGCACTCTTTGAAATATTCGTTGGTTGGTATTCTTTATTTTTGGAGGGAATGGATAATATAATGTCGTCTTTAAAGTAACTTCAAACTCTCCAAGATACACAGCGTTATATACTTCGTAAAGCTAGAAATACGTTCATCTTTTCTATCCGAATTAATATTGTATTGCATAGGAAACACTTACGTTTGGCGAAATGATTGAAATCGTATATTACATTGTTCGACATGTTTCATAACATCGACATTTAGGATTTTCACCGGGTTTAGTTTGTGTAATCCATGCTTTTATATTTGTAGTGATTACATAACTGATCACACTGTTATCTAGAATATATTAGGAGGGATTTCGCTTGTAATGATTTTTCGTTTTGTTTCAATTTAAACTCATGGAATATAGCGATAAAAGGAATTGAACATGATAGGTAATATTCCACGTTAAGACGCAGCATTGCCTCAGCCATATGTTTTTACGGAAATCAATACCACTTTGATGAAGGATAATTGTGTAAGGTTCTTTAAAATCAGCAGGTTTCTCTATTCAGAAGAATTTTGTTATTCAGCTGCCACTAATGCAGAACACGATATATCGGATGATAACCTTTCTGATATTAAATTATGTGTGATATCATAAAATATGTTCTCAGAAACTATCTATATTAATTACCTTATAAACAGTTAAATCAAACAATTTGCTTAATGTTTTCTCTAGCAATATTTTCCTATCATTGCCATCGTAGGTGACAGTTTCCACGGTTTCACGAAAGTAGTCAACGAAGTAGAGACGTCGTTCCGCGTAATCAGCAGTCAAACTGCATGGATACAATAGGTTGGAAAATAACAGGGTCCTCCTGTTCCTACCTGATAAACTGGACACTTCGATCTTTGGAAACTTTCCAATATCACTCCAGAATAACAGGCTGTTATAGAAAGGATAAACGCCGTTTAGATATCAAGTTTTGTTCTTACTGTAATATTGTTACGTGCTTAGGCTCGAATAAACAGTAACATAGAAAGAGTGAGAAAAAAAACAAGCTTGTAAAAAGTTAATAAACAATAAAATAAATATTGAGCACAAATATTTTCCAGAAACGAAAAATACACTTACGGTTTTAAGAATCGATTCCAAAATTTGTCCAAAAATAAATCAAAATATTATCCACTAGAGATTTTTCAAATGTTCTGGTAATAAAAAGTCAAATAATTCTAAGTTCGAATACAAGCGAAGTATCCAAGATGGAAGACGATGTCACTTGATTTATTCAGTTCTTGGTAATAAAATTCTATGAGCAAAATTCTTTTCCAGATAAATAACAAAATAACTCCTATCGATCAAAAACGAAATGACATAATTTCCAGTACAAGGTAATTTAAAATAACTCAAAACGACAGACCTTAATATTCTAAAAACCCAGGTTCTAGTACTGAAAAATTCGCTCCAAAACATTAGTTATATACCTGTTTTTACGTAAACAAGAAAGGAGTCACGTGCTCATCTAGAATCTTTTAGAACAAATTTACGTTAGAAAACTCACCCACAATATGTTCCAACTAAAATATAAATATGTTTATACAAAGCTCCATAATGTCCTTGGAAGCAACCAATCATTTTAAAAGCTTGTTTACAACTCTGAAGCCAGGGCAGAAATGAGGTCAACATCTGGTGTTTATTTTGTAAAGTACAGGTCACCCCTCTCCCTTCATGAACGACTCATAAACTTAAAATGCCAAATTTGAACCTAACAAACAAACAAATTTAAAACAAAATGACTTAAATCAATTATACGTAACGATATACATATAGATTTTGTGTTAACGGGGATGCATGATAATCTATATTGTAACATTTCATTCATCACTGTAAGTTGGAGTGATTATATGTTTTGTTATATTCGATAACTTAGATTGGCTTCGGCTAAACTGTTTGTTAACGATAGTGGGGTATAGTTAGAATAATACAAATGTTATAAAACTATATTTAACATTTTGTTGGCATGTACGGAGTAATTTTAAAATATTCTTGGGTTATTATTAGCAGACGTTATGTCCCATATATCGGTAGGTTCTTTATTTGAGAAATGTGAAGTTGCTAAAATAGCATTTTATTCTTCTACTACTTAAGGAATATTGACTCAATTCAGTACCGGACATAAAATGATACCTATGAACAGTTTTGATAAGCTTACATTGGATATATATATATATATATATATATATATATATATATATATATATATATATATATATATATATATATAGCGTTTAACTAAATTTAAATACGTTTTGAATTTGAGCATACATTATCATTCCTTACAGTGCGTTACTTATTGGTGAATTGGTGTGACAACTTGCATAATTGAACAGATACGTAATGTCAGAATGCAGATTGCACGTTAGTTCGCTGCTTATTTTACACTCGATATAAAACCAAGCCATGTATTTAAATATCTGAACTTTTTCTATAGGGAAGATGAGCAGAGTGCTGGAAAATAGAATTACCTGTATATGTAGTCTTGTCAGATGTCATCCTCGATCTTACATCGAGTTCTAATATATGACGTTCTCCCGAAAAACATACACATACACAAATACACACCCATCACACACACACTTACATGTATGTATGTGCGTGCGTTTTTGTAGGGGATGCTCGTTTTGGTTTTCCTCCTTGTGGTATATATTTTCAGTGGAATTTACGTTTTTGTAATATATATTGTTAGTTACAGAGGCATATTTAATGGACATCTATACTTGCATGATGGATGCTAACTAAACATTAAGTTAGTATATTTACATAAATTTTGCTTACGATTCCAACGGGTCCAGAGCCAAGGCATGAGGTCCCTCGAGATTTTCATGAATTAGAACACGAAATAGGGATGTTTCATTCGCTTCAAGTGACATAACCATAATCCATTTGAATGTTGGGTCTGACCAGTAGATATTATTACTGATCCAATCCACCGCTAATTTCAGAAACTCCGCTGAAACTCCTTGATGTTGAGTCGTCCATATATTCTTCGTAGAGGGACCATAATAATAGTTGGGGTTCTTTTGTATGGTTCTTGTGTCGTAATCGTATAAATATGCCTGCTGTAGTGTGTTGTCCACGTCCACACTGAAATAGCTAACGTTAGTGGAAAACTGATGTGGTAATGGATACTGGCTTGGAGTCCCGTCTTGATCAATGGGGACTGAGAAAACATATCCGATTTTATCGTTTTTGGGATCGAAACCCGTTACAATCACCCCACGGCCATTATCTGGAAAATAGTATATTTAATGCCAAAGATAGGTAAAACAAGTAAACTGGTCATTTACTGGCTGCAGAATCGGTTAACTTATAAACAATTAGGCATAATTTTGTATGGAAAATACAAATATCGGAGCTTCAGCATGGTCTTATATAAAATTGCTATGTACAAACAAAACGTAATATTACGAGATATTTGACCGAGTACATTGTACATAAATAGCGGTTCCCAAGATTGAAACAAAAGTATCTGTATAATTGATAAGCAACTGATAAGCAGATTGATACGTAAAACATTTTTCAAGAAACAGTAATATATGGCGATGCTTGGCCTGTCCTGGTTTCTTTCGTAATGCTACCAAGTAATATAAGCTTTTGGCAGGTAATTAAAACAATGCTAAACATTTTATTGACGACAATATCAAAGGTATACAGAACAATCCTAGCTGAAAACAATTCCGTGATTGATTCATTAAAATGTTCCTTTCATAAAGCATGTTTTTTATGTGAAATAATTAAGCATTTCGATAACACACACACACTGATATATGTATGCATATTTATGTCTCTATCTAAATAAACACTAATGAGCATGATCTTTTACGCATCTGACATCATCATAACCGAATACATTGAATCGTTGTTATATATTTTTTTTTCTATATTGATTAAACAAACAGAAATAACAAAAAGTATATAATTTATTCCGTTTATTTAATTTTTTTTAAGTTGAATGAACCTAAATCATTCTAGTCTAAACATATTCCAAGTATCTTAAATTTGATATTGTGTATTCGCATGCTGGTGGATTCCGAGTTATACCCAGAAGCCCACAGCATGCTTCATCTCAAAGAAGATGTATAAAGTGTTTGAATGATATATGTACCTTCGGCGCAAGATACCGGGTTTTAATTTAATTGAGTAGGGAAAATGTGCCGCTTACATACCACAAAGGAAGATTATTGATACTAAATTTGTCTTTGACATTTCGACAATTTGAATTTGTTTTTGAATGTGCCAGAATGTGAATTCAAAGAGAGTGAATGACACTTTTTTCGGAACCAATATCGCCTTTATTGACTGCTATATATGTATTGGCATTATAGATATTGCTGATATTGATAATATCATGACATATACTGTGTTTATTACGCATTACTTCAACAGGTGGTACAATGTGTTACTACCTCCAAACATTATTGTTATTGTACTGCTGTCACTACTATTACTACTGCGAACTGCAATTTTTTTTTATATTGCCAGTTTTTGTTTTTTACTTTTTCACTTGAACTAGAAGAGCCGCCAACACCGATGTTGTTACTGATTATTATGCCACCATCAGTCTTGTTAATTTCATTTCATCTGTCACCCTTACCAGGGTTAGTTCTACAACTAGTTATAGTATTACTAATGGTAGCTTTAGTCTTGTTGTTCTTACAACTAGTACTACCACCATCACTTTTAATGCTAATATTATTGGTAACTATGCTGTTGACAGCAACATTCTCACGACCACCACTGCTGCGAATATCATCACCCTATCTAACATTGCTGTTACTGTATCTGCATGAAGCAAGACTTACTTTCAATACTAATACTACATTAAATGCAAATACCTACCATTAAATGCAAATACCTACCATTATTTCTACTACACATGTTGCCAGCAACAATCACAACGTTTTCAAAACTCTAACTTTTCTAGCCATATTTAAAAAAATAATTATATATTCAAAGCTGTTGTGTTGATTATAATTACATTTTAAACCACGAGGAATTCTGGAACCTTATTTGACATTGTCCCGCATGTGTTAAGGAGTACGTTTATGACCGTTATTGTTACTAACGTTACCCGAATTTAGCGAACGTGGTTAGATTATAAATAATGGTAATAAGACCTTTTTGTTATTCCTTCATCCAAACAATCATTAAGATTGGAAAAAAATTTTCTCAATAGAACTTAATATAAACTGTATAACTCAATGTCATGGGTCAATGCCATTTATCGATACTATGAACCGATTCGCTACACTTTGTCTTAATCTTCCGTATCATTAAATATTTTTCGCCTCTTCAGCAATTTACGTAATCCTTTAGATATTGCAAAGTGGAACTACAGTTTGAATATTTACTATGTAAACATATATTGTTCAATAGATGAAATGATTCTTTACTTTTAACGTTCACTGGTTGATAAAGACGATCCCCGAATCAATCAATGTTTTGAAAGAACTTATGTAAAATATTGTCTGGTTAATAGCCCAATCCCACTAAAATAACAAACCATCATCGGCGATCAAAACATCCAAACCAATCTGTTTTACTGTAAATGTTCTAGTAGTTCTAGTAATGATTCCCTGGTCAATCAACTCTTTGAAGTAACTTAAGTCAAATTGTGTCTTATTAATAGCCCACATCCTTACTTCACAATAACGAAACATCATATGTAGTGCAGCCCAACCCATTCACTCTAGGTTTCTTTTGTTTTGCTAAAGTCAATTTTAAATAGTCATTCATTCATTAAAATAGCCTCTTTCGAAAATGAATTATCCATGGAGACATCAGTTGATTATGATCCAGATAAAATGAAATATTCATACCGCAGAAAGATGAATAAACACTATTTTTGGGGGAATATCCAGTGTATCGTTAGTTCCTAATTATTAGATTTATTAAAGAAAATTAAAAAAGAAAAAGTAAATGGGTATGTTCAGTTTGCATATAGCATGATCGGCAATCAAAACAGCCAAACACGTTCAATGTAGGTCTTTTTTGTTTTCTAAATCAATTTACAAGAGTCTTATATTAACAAAACTTCTCTTATGTGAGAAACATTTAACATATTTAGACATCGGTTTAAAAGATAAGATAAGAAAGTTCATACCAAAGAATGATGAAAAATATATTTTTGGTAACTAGTTTATAGATGGTAGGTTTTCTTAAATGGATTTACAAAAAAAGAACAAGAAATAACCAGTCAATGAGTAAGTTAAATTTTTGTACAGTTTTAAATATATGGTTCTATTTTGAAACATATATAAAAAAACATCAAAATTTTTATAAATAGAACCAGCAAATAATATACGAAATGAAACTTTGCCACACAGCTTTGTAAAATCCATTCAAGCTGAATTGAATGTAGTAAGATAAACAAAAATAGCAAAATCACTGGTATGTCATATCATTGGACAACAGCTATCCATCGGTTCAATTTGTAGGCCTCTTTGTATTCAAAAGTGTTCTTACACACAATATAAAACATGTGCATTATGGGAGAAAACTGTTTTTGTTCGCTTTTCGATAACACGTTGATTTGTTCATTTTGTAAATGTTGTCGTTTCACAAGGAATACATAGTTTACGAGATGTGAATAAGGAATAAGTATGAAAATGTATGTAAAATTGGTTAAATCGGGAATAAGTAATTGGTTTCTTATTCCTCATTGAATCGAGAATAAGGAATAAGGAATAAGTAATTAAGTTGATTTCGCTCGTTTCTTAAGAATTATAATACCACCGTATATTATTTGCTTATGATAGAGGTGTAACATATATTTTGAATCAGATTAAACAAATTTGGTTGAGGGGACGAAATAACATTTATTCGATAACAAAATTTTGCTTTCATCAAACGATGGTAAACAATGACTTTACACGCATGAGTAACGAAAACAATAAAAACCTTGAAAATACATACATCATTAGGTTTTGTTTTATTATGAAATATTTTCTTAGAGAGAAGACACAAAGCTAATTTCCAAAACTGTATAAACCACATAGCTTGGAAATATTAGGAATGTGTGATTGCGAAACAACCCATCGGATGTGGTATGTGAACATGACTAAGTATGACTTGATGATACTACAAAAGGTGTGCCATAACAGTAAATAAATGCTTCACCAATGGTGGATTCTTGAACTGTGACAATCAATGAAACATTTTATTCTATTTTCTTTCTCATGTTTATGTTTTTGCTTAGGAGTAGCTTCTTCTGAGATCTAGAGTTTAACATAACAACCATCGCCTTTCATAATACCACTTTTACCCAAGATAATATTGTCTGAAGGTGATATATAAACCTGTGAGAGCCATCATCATTACACAGTTTAGTGTGCACAGCTAGACGGCATACTCGAAAGATAGTGTTTGCTAATTTGTATTCAAATACGTTCATTATTCTATATCTGTCTTAGTTTCATAGTTTGTAGTTAAAAGGTGTAATATATATAAGAACGCAGATACGTGTTTTAATTACACGCGATGCACCTCCTGTTTGATCTTAAACAATTCTTGGTCATTTTCTTACATCAAAAATACCACGGTTGTAACCTTTCACTACGTAAATGTTCATTTCAAATATCACAATGACATTTACATTTTGTGTACCATTTCGATACATTGAAATGACTTTGGTTTCAAAAAAAAATATACCGTCACTATGTGAAGTAATCATTGTCTAATTGCACACTAGCTTAATAATAACGAGATTATTAGATTTCGAACCACATGTAGACAACGCATTGATTGATTCTTACTATTCCCGTTGCATTATGTCATTATGTACATATTTATTCAAAACCAAAATGTGCTTTGCTGATAACAACGGATTATATTTAGGTCAGCGTTGTGTATCCTGTGTTGCATTATGGGTGAGGAGAGTTTCTATAAAAGACACGACTGTGTTCAGAAAGAAATGACCAATTCATAAAAGTATCATTATGTATCTAAATCAGGCAATTTAGGTTATAGCTTAATTAGATATAATGTGATATGATACGACATACATACATACATACATGCATGCATGCATGAATGCATGCATACATACATACATACATACATACATACATACATACATACATACATACATACATACATACATACATACATACATACATACATACATACATACATACATACATACATACATACATTTTTCCAGTAAGATCAAGTTCATAAGGCATGTCCTATAATCTTGATAAAAAGTAAACTCAAAAACAAATATAAGGAACACTACACAAGAATGTAATTTTCACGTATTAATCATGTATAACACCATCAATGTGTCATTGACACATACCATCAATGTGTCATTCAGGACGTAATGTTCATGTATATGTCATTAATGTAGCATTCAGGACGTAATATTCATGTTTATGTCATCAATGTTTCATTCAGGACGTAATAGTCATGTATATGGTATCAATGTTTTATTCAGAAAGTGCTATTCATGTATATTTCATCAATGTATCATTCATGATGTTATACTAATGTTCATGACAGCAATGTACCATTGTAATGTAATAGTCACGTAAATGACATCAGTGTCTTAGTTCTGATGTAATAGTTAGGTTTATTCCATCAATGCATCATTCATTTTATTGGATTTATATACATATCATCAGTGCAAAATTCATGACATAGCACACATGTACATATCATCAATGTAATATTCATAATGTAATATTCATGTAAATTGCATCCATGTATGATTTATGATGGGTTAGTCATGCAAATCTGTTCAATATGTCATTTATGAAGTAATATTCATCTGCATATCACCAATAAATCATTCATGATGTAATAGTTAGTTTCATATCATTAATGTAACATTCATGATGGAATAGTTTTTTCCATATCAATAATGTAACCTTCATGATGTAATAGTTATTTCCATATCATTAATGTAACATTCATGATCTAATAGTTATTTCCATATCATTAATGCAACCTTCATGATGTAATAGTTATTTCCATATCATTAATGTAACATTCATAATGTAATAGTTATTTCCATATCATTAATGTAACATTCATGATCAAATAGTTATTTCCCTATTATTAATGTAACATTCATGATGCAGTAGTTATTTCCTTATCATTAATGTAACGCTCATGATGTAATAATAAGGTACTTATCATCAGGGTATCATTCATGATATAATAATCCAGGAAATATTATAACTGTTTCATTTTGTATGTAATGGTCATGTACTACAATCAATTTAAAACTCATAATGTAATAGTTATTTTCATGTTGTCACTGTATCATTCATGATAATACTACTGTACAAAAGCAAAAGTATCGTTCATGTAATACTACTCATTTGCATATCATCAATGTATCATTCAAGATGTACTGTTGATACACATAACAGCAACGTATCATTCATGATATACTACTCATTTACATGTTATCAATGTATCATTGAAGACGCACTGTTCATACACATACCATCAATGTATCATTCATGATATACTACTCATATACAAAGCATCAATGTATCACTCATGATATAATAATCATGTAAATTGCATCAACGTAGCATTCTCGACTTGCACACAGATTCCTTAATAATTTAGATGACAATGGTTTCTTAAAAAGATAGGATACGACATTTGGTACTCATCACTATATAGGTTTGAGTCCCATGTGTCGAGTGCATCATTTATATAGTCAGTAAAGCTATTGTTCCGTCAAGTTTCAACTCTCACCATGTACTCATATGTGTATTTGATATATCATGAATATTCAGGAGATAAAGTTAAAAGTTGGTTTTGATATTTTTTCAAAACTTTGTACCACATGTGTATAATTATACACATAATCAACCAACCCATTGAACTATTTATTTATTGTTCTTATTTTGTAAATGAATTACCTAATAATCTACAAGATACTTGCCAAAAATCGTGTTTTTTATCGTTCTTCCGTCACAGATTTACACCTTATCAAGTATGTTTTCGTGAAAAATGTTTCTCATAGAAGGATATATTATTATATGTATGACTATTTTAAATTGATTTAGAAAAGCAAAACTAAATCGAAACCAAGACTGAACGGGTCTGTCTGCAATTAACACCAAATATGGTTCGTCATTCTGTAAATAAGAACCTGAAACAATTTACATAATTCTTTATCAAACCAAAAAACCCTCATAATTTTACTTTAGAGAAGAAATATTTTGACTCATTCATATATATTATAAATCGCAGAATAAATTGTATGGAGACAAATATTATATACCGTCTAAATGATCGGATACGACCTTGGAGGGAGAACAAAACCAAGAACTAAGAAAGGTCTTTGTATGCCTTATGTTTCACCTCACATATAGTTAAACGACGTCAGTCAACTACGGATTAAGTTACTAACAATATGACCGTAAACTGACACGATAACAACTGGAAAATGTCAATCTCGGTTCAAGAGTTCACCCTGGTTGAAAGGGATAATTGTAATGGTCATATTATCATGGAAAGTGTAAGTATTATTTTAACTATGGCTAGAGATATTTGTTTTACAAAATATTGTGGTTGCTGTTGGCAGCAGTAAAAAGAATGTTAGGTATCTGCATTAAACGTAGTAGGTATATCGGAAGCAATGTTGCTTTCATTTAGAGACAGCTGAAACAATATTAGACACAACGATCATGAACGTAGTAGTACCACCAAAAACGTAGTAATAATAGATTGCTGATAAACATATAGCAGTCAATGTCGCTTTACCAGTCATACTGATACGACGTCTGCACTGTGGCAATTTATAATGATGTATATCACTGATGCATCATACCGCAGACATGTGGCATAATACCCCACCCAGTCCCATTATCCTGACACAATACCTACCTGGAGAAAACGTTTGACGCATTTAAACATAAACTGGTAGTGCGTCTAATACGGGACATTCCTTTGCTCCACAAGTTTAAGGGCATGAATTTGCCAATTATGTATACCAGACTAAAATTGGTCACTAGAGAGTTAAACATGTCTCCGATTGAGAAGGTGTGTCGAACATTATACTGGTGGATATGAAAATTACTTTCAGATGTATTCTAGAGAGCGGTCCCATACTAACGGATCGTCATGCGCTCAAATATTGGAACAAATTTATGGGTTGCCAACTCAAGATTATTGATAAGGGTATTGTCTTTGAAACACTATACTTGCCGATTCGAGGATCGAAAAGTGCAGGTGCTGGTTTTATATATAATATTAAAGTAGCAGATCATTTTTTCAGGATCAACAATCTAATACTTTATTACAATTATTGTCTGAATTATTGAATTGACATTTGGAACAAACAAATTTCGGATTTTTAACAAAAATTATTAGTAGAAAAAATACTGTGTTAAAGGCAGCAGCAGTAGTAATAGCAACAAGACTGCTGGTGTGAAAAACATTTATAACAGCATATGTGCTAGCATTTTTATTAGATGTACTAACAGGTGAAAATTATAAAACAAGCCTTTGCAATATTAACACAGTTGTTTATAGCAGTATTCATAGTATTAACAACAGTACAGTTATAATGGCGTCAATATGTATTACAGCTTGTAGAAGTAACGCGTGTAGTAGCGTTGTACTAGTAGCTTAAATAATATGTAACACAGACAGTATAAGTCGTTAGAGTAGCACCATCAGCAGTAATAATTTAATGGTGATAATCAGATTGCAGTCAATGAAGCTAAATAAAGATTTTATGAGGATAACCTTTCGTTCTTAATGTCGGTAATGCAACGAAATTGTCGGTCAAATGCAATGTATGTTATGTAAGTCGTTGAATTCACCTTCGGTGTCATTATTGTTTCGCTTACGGCAGATTACATGAAAAGGAACATGACTGTATTTACACACACACACATATATATATATATATATATATATATATATATATATATATATATATATATATATATATATATATATATATATATATATATTGTTAAAATTCCGTTGATTTGAATAAACTCATTATTTGTGTGTTAAACTAAGCATGGACGTGGTTTCATCCACATTCTTTTTCAATCCTTATCACAATTCTTCTTTCTTTCTTTATCTCGCACACACGCAGATAGTTCTTTTGTAATCTTGCATTTTACAACATACACGTTCACAATCGTACACGCTAGAATGTCAAATATTGCTATTCACACTTTGATATAACTATGTAAACACTATCATGATTATCAAGCGTTAAGCTCTTATTCGTGTTACAGGCTCTTGTAATTTTACAAGGAAGGGAAGGAGGGGTATATGAACTTAGTGTATGTAACAGGGAGAAGACCTACAGAATATTGTAGTTTGATAGGATGTAACATGTATTGGTCTTTTTAACCTATTCCAATCCGTTATGAGGAATACACCAGTGTCCTAGTGGTCAGAGCGTCAGCCTCTGATGCTGAAGGTCGGTTGTTCGAACACCGGCATAGTCATACCAAAGACCAATATAAATGGTACTTAAATCTGCTCGCTAGGTGCTCAGCATTAAGGTGTTAGTGTTAGGACTGGTCGGCCTCGTGTCAGGATAATATAACAGGGTGAGACATCACATTACATGTCTGCGTCATGATTTCCCAGTGCTAGACATCATTATAAGCTGCCATACTGCAGACACTGGAGCACTGAATAGAACTAAAACATTGTTAAAAATCCAAATCACATACACATTATACCTTTCCCTTATGTTTTCGGTCTTTTCGTACAAAAATCGGTAACCAAAGTGATTCGTAAATAATGGTCGATGCAGTTGCTGACACCTGTCGTCCAGGAAGAGATAACTATGTAAGTATTGTCTATCGGAAAGGTTGTTACTAAATTTACTCATCCAATTATGCAAGCAGGTTTCTTTTAAAAGGTAAAACTGTCCGCTTAAGAATTCAGAAACGTTACTGATGTGAGTCCAAATAATTCATATAAATTGTTGAATGTACTCCGATTATGATATCGGAGATAAATATGCTTAAATGGATGATAAGTACGTTGTAATATGATTGACTGACGCTGTACCCACCTGTATATTCGGCACAGTTAGAATGTACCGTCACCCAACATTAAGCAAGCTGTGTTAACTAATTTAAGTGCATCATTTGAAACGAACTTAATGCAAAGATTTATGTAAACAACACACTACATTGTGAATTCTCTCAATACGCTTTAAGTCTTGTTAAATCAACATGTTCTTCAGTGAGAGATCCAAATTAGGACCCAGCTGAATAGCAGTACATTCAACTGTTACAAGCCGACTCAATTACGTATAAATCTTAAAACCATGGCTTTCAAAGCTTTATATAACTTAGTGATTGGTAACAGAGCCTTCCTCAACAGCTAAAATCGACACTGTACGATTCAAATGAAGATTAGTGTTTATGTGTATGCACTCGTAATTTTTGATTGCCCTGTTCCAAGTGGTGTAAGGCAAAAATCAGTTGAGCAACGATTAAATCTGTATTTGATACTAAAGTTTCTCTGGCTGTGTGTATGTATGTATGTATGTATGTATGTATGTATGTATGTATGTATGTATGTATGTATGTATGTATGTATGTATGTATGTATGTATGTATGTATGTATGTATGTATGTATGTATGTATGTATGTACAGAGTTAGCCATCTCATGCAAGTCCGGTCTCGCTCAAGGGAGCAATGTCCACGTTGTATTTGGCGAGTACCTTTCCTACGTGGAGTCCATATACACTTTGTATTGGTGGGCCTGAGGATGTGAGGGTGATGTCGGCTTTACAGTGAAGAGAACACTGATTGGCAAATTAGCTGGACCACCCAATGGAGTGAACGACATATTCATGACCATGAAACTATCCTTCTTGTCTGGAAGAATGCACCTTACCGCCCTCAATTGCTCTGCTCCAAACATGACCAACCCAGCAAAAGTGAAGTTATATGTGGATCTTGACCCAGTCATTGTTGACGATCCCAGGGCATATAAGCGCGTCATTCTTGGCGATTTAATTGCAAGAGTAGGCTGTGATATCGTTGTATGGGATGTAGTGCTAGAAAAGCAGAGAGAGTCACTGTAAAAGCAACGGTCTCTTTCTCTCCATCTACGTCGACTTGACAAAAGCATTGGATAATGTCAACAGGGAAGGCTTCTGCAAGGTAATTACCAAATATTGATGCCCACGATTTATGTCCATGGTGCAACATTTCCTCGATGGCATGCATGCACGAGTTAAAGACAATGGAGAGACATATGAGTCATTCCCATTAACCAATGGCGTCAAGAGGGGTTGTGTTGAGGCTCGGACACAGTTTAATCTATTCTCCTCCTCTCTGCTGTTTTGTTTGCTTACAGAGATTACGGATAGGTTGTATTCGGCAACATGTAAAATAAAAAATGTGAAACTTTTCAATCTCAGGAGGCTTCAAGCTAAACCAAGGTTATGACAAACACCATCAGTGATTTCTTATTTGCTCACCATCAGTACCAAGAAGACGGAAGCCATGCATCAGTCGCCCCTCAAAAGCGTTATGTTAATTCCAGCATCATCGTGAACGGCAAAAATGCAACGTAGTGAACCGCTTCACATGCCTTGGCAACACAATGTCATTGAGCATAACTGGGAGCTATATAGAAAGCTCTAAAACCTCATTATATTTGGTACAAATGAAAATTGTGGTGAAATTAATTAGTAAATGTTTTATCGGAGAGAGAGAGAAAGAGAGAGAGAGAGAGAGAGAGAGAGAGAGAGTTTGATTGATTAATCGAATTTTAACGGGGCACCAGCACTTTTAGGCTATTTAGCGCCATACAATAGGTTATATGTTTAAAAGAAACAAAGATTCAATATCGACCACCGATATAAAAAACCAGTTAAATATAAAATGGTAAGATGTTGGTAACAGGAATATATGAAGCTTCCCAATCAATGGGAGAAGTAACTGGTGGATGTTGATGATAAGCTGTTGTAAATAAGAGGCGGTATTTGCATTACATAAAAATGCTTTTAGGTGATGTTTACAAGTTATAGTTTAAAATAAAGAGTTTTCTCCTTCGAAGAAGAAAATCTAAAATACTAGTGATTTGTATCAAATAGTTCCTTCATGTCATGTACATTATAGTATTTATTACGCGTAGGTTGCAGGTCGGAAGACTCGGTCATAAAGTGCTTAACAGTGAATGGTTCATTGCAAGAAACGCACTCTGGTGGATCATCACCTTTTAGTATGTGGGAGTGGGTAATGTATGTATGACCGATATATACAGAGAGAGAGAGAGAGAGAGACAGAGACCGAGAGAGACAGACAGAAAGAGACACAGAGAGTGTACAAGATATTGACACCCCCTAGTATCCTCTGCTCAACAATTCAACTTCATCTGCAAAGCAACAACTTGGTCGGTTGTCTACTGCTGCTTGTTGTGTATGTGTGAGTGGAGGTGATTTTGAAATGTTCCATAACCAAAGTTTGTTCCATATCGTGGAGCTTTGCATCCTAGATTTCTTGCAACGTATTGGTTGAGACTATGCCGAATGAGGGGTCCATCATTCCTTTGTATGTATGGTAGATTTATCTGGGGCAGATGTTGTGTTGACACTACCCCATCCAAGTCTTATCTGCAACAGCCGTTATAATATAGTCGCTATAATCGTCAAAAATCCATATGAGAAACCCCATGTCTTTCGGATCGGCAAAAGACCTATCACAAACACAAAGTGGACTATAGAGCGCTCGCAGCGATGCATACCAAAAGCCTTATGTATAGATTGTACAAAATATATCAACTCTTAAGAGCGTTTGCTATGTCAGGAATTAATTTTGCACGTCAATCACTGTTCATGGCCAGACGATGCTTCTAATTCTTCCCTTGTGCATTCATGATGGCTAGCAAGAAAATGCAGTTAATATTAATAAAGGTTGCAAATACTACGTGAAATGTTAAATATCAATGCATCCAGCTAGTTTGTATCTTGACTATATGATTAATGATGTATTTTGTTTATTTATTTTGTTTGGCTATGTCAGAGTATCCTAGTGTCATCAAACATTGTTGCAATGTATTATTCAGCAATGTTAATCATACTTGAGCAAGTCTAACGCTAGTCCTTTGCATAATTCAAATTGATTCTACGGAACAATCGCTTTGTAAGTTATTAGCTTTTGTTTCATCCAGGTCTTTTGTTTCCAGATATACAAATGTTTTGGAGACACTTTCCTGCTTGTACTAATGATCCACGAGCATCAACAATTTACTACATGGAACAATATCTTGTGTTTGTCAGATTCGTTTTCTGACGGTATCGTAAATCATTCAGGTTTTATAAACTTTAGTGTGAGACGATTTTGTCAAACGGTCAATGGTCATTAAAATAAGGAAACAAGATGGCTCCTAATGGAGCATGAAACTTTTACACATATTCCTATTCTTCATTTCTGTTTACGCCAAGATGTATATCTAGAAACTAAAGTCACATTACGTCTTTACGTATAAAAACTTTCAACAAAAAAACGACACAAATATATAAAAAAGTAATTCATTCAAGTAAACTTAAACCATACACATTCCTTTTCCTGTTACCAAAGCAAAGGAAATCATGTTATGATTGTATTGTTCATGTAACGAAACTGCGATGTAAATATGAAATTATGAAGTTATCAAGTTATCATTCATATAACGAGACTGCAATGTAAATGTGAAATTATGAGTTTATCGTTCAAATAAAGAAACTGATACATAAATGTGAAATATTTGCTCAGATGGTAATAGCAATAATATGGAACACGTATTTTACAACTATTGTGGCGTCCATCTGATGCCCAAGATGTATACCCGGTTCCACCCGCTTTAGTCAATGGTGGCGGAGTCGCTACGCATGGTCCATTCCCCCGTCTGCTTGAGGGATCCCTCGAGAGCCCTTACATTCAACACAGACACGATGATCACGAAGCCTTGGTCCCTCGAGCTGAGAACACCAGTACACTCTTCCGAACCAACGTCACCAAAGCACAGCGTATATGTCACAGGAAACCCCACAGGTTCTGCGACTTCACATCAACCAATTATATATAATACATATATAAAACGCAGCATACACAAAGCCAGCATACACAATGCACCATACACAGGCACCACACACGGGCAGCGTAGACAAGCCCCACGGTCAGCTAAAATTAAAACAAACAAACTGTGTAATACATATGACACGGTTAAGTACTTCATCATTTATATGTTGCGCATACGCGCACATGATCTAGTTGTCCATGTACATTAGACGTTGAAGACATGCAACGTATAATCAAACTCATTTTTGTCTGTTCAGTTACCACAAAAAAACCCATCTCGAAACAGACTAATTATTATTAGTAATATAATGGCACTGCATAAACTAGGTATTTACTTTGTAGAAATTAGAATAAATACTAAAACATCTAATATGTGAAACAATTATGTCATATATAACGAATAGCGATAAGAATATAATCTTAAATCTATTTTACCTCTTTAGCTGAGAAGTTTGATACCTTAAATCGAGAAGCGTTTTGACAAGACTGGATGTAATGTATTGTTTACTGAATATTTTCTCAGTCATATACCCTAGCTGTGACCGATATGCGCAGCTAGGTACTTAGACTTTTAAAATGCAGGCAATTCGCACATGCAGCATGATCTGAGTTTCGCTCACTATTTCGAAATAACTAGAGGCCATAATTAATAAACCACCTTCGGTGACGCTGTACGCGGCTTCGAAACCCGAGTAAATTCTTGACCACATATACATATTGATACCAGTCCCACATTATTCCGTGACACATAAAACTTGACCTTCACTTGATTTGGGTTGGTCATGGTTTGCGGATATAAATTAATGGTTGTAAGGTGCTTTCGTCCAGTCAAAACGGGGAGTTTCTGGTCATGAGTCTGTTGTTTACTCACTTGGGACGTCCAGGCAATTTGTTTCACTGCAAAGCCGACACTAGCCTTATGGCGCACTTCACTTCCTCTCCTGCTCCAAAAATGTGTATCCGGTAACACGTTCACCTCTTTTTCCAAGTTGTACCTGGTGAGTTCCTTTCCTATTACGACGGGTTTTCTCTGGTGGCTTTCCACATTATCTCCGTTTTTTATGACGCGTACATTTAATACACTAAGTGTGAGAGAAAAAATCCTCATTTTCTGTTTTTGTATTTTGACCGCTGAAATAAGGTCCCCGCTAGCCGCTGTATGATGGCTAGGGAATTATCGATCAGACAATATTTAAGGCAACATTTATAGGTCCTTCCTCGTGCCAGGGAGTGAGAAGTGAAAGATTTTGCTCAGTCGGTCAGGGGGCTGCTTGACTATACTGCACTATGTCAGTGTTGAACACCCATTATGGTATCACGGTACCAATTGTTTTTCCATACACCTCAATGCTAATTTTTTGAGAGATAAATCTATTTTTTATCCTTATTTAGCGTGCATCTCACACACTGTTATGGAGAACAATGTTAGATTGTCAATTTGACAATGACAAAACCAGGTACTCGATTGAATTTAAGAGAGATAACTCTGCTGGAACTAGACAGGGGTATGAGTTATCTAGTCACAACATACCTATTTTCAGTCATTGTGGGTTTCTATTTATTGAAATTTTATGTCTGATGTAAGGGAGATAACTGAATTGTATATATAAGGTTTGTACTTTTTATTTCCTCCACTATATATTCTCCATGATATACAGATGAGTTCAGAAACATATGTATTAACTTCAATGCAATTAAATTATCCAAAATTGTATTACCGATAAAGCGAGAACCTAAAATCCAGGATTATATATGTAGTGGAGACCTCAAGAATGATTATGTAACTAACTAGAAAATCGCATTTATAATTTAAAGACACAAAAGTTTACAAAAAAACAATTAGAGCAGGACGATTAAAATCTAAATAGGAAGGAATACCATATCTTTAGCAAACTACCTAAAATACTTATACCAAAATAATCTTTATGGTACAAGTGAACTATCTACACATGGACCAGGAATGTCCTCTATCTTGCTCTATAACATGCTTTACAAGAACAAAAAAGTTGTATTTTATCCATGATTTTTCATCTTTTGCGCATAAAATAGTTAATACTTTGGCTAAAATTAACTATATTAACTTTATATAACCTTTTTTGCCTGTATGCTAATATTGGAGCTAACTACACAGTCACAAAGCAATCAGTCTATATATGCTATAGATATAGTTACAAAAGCCCCATACCAAAGCAAATGTGTGTTATTTTCTAAATTTTCTATGTAAAAGTCTGTCAATATTAGACCTAAACATCTCAATATCGATTGTTTAACCAAATATTTGGAGAGATAAATATATTTTCTATCCTAATTTAGCGTGCATCTCACACACTGTTATAGAGAACAATGTTAGATTGTCAATTTGACAATGACAAAACCAGGTACGCCATTGCATTTAAGAGAGATAACTCTGCTGGAACTAGACAGGGGTATGAGTTATCTGCTCAAAACATACCTATTTTCAGTCATATGTATTACATTTTCAAAAAATCATAAAAGATACAAAATTTGATCTATTTAGGAATTAGCATAAATTCACATGTTGCCAAGAGGCTAACCTTTTTTTTAAGCCTAACAGAAAGTACAACTCTTACATAATCCACCAATCAAAGCTTGTGTTGTTGTTTTTCTCTGATTGCAATGGACCCTACACCTTAACCTCCACCCACATGGACTTGCGCAATTGGTACCGTTATACCTTATGACCTGAGCCGCCCGTGTGCAGGTATGCTGCTATGGCTATCAGTGTACACAGACCTGCCGCTTCGCTGCTAGCCCTTCTACACAGGACTATAGTTGGTGATGAAATGGGAAACATGGATGACAATAATGACTTGCGCTGTAACTTTGTTTAAGTGAGGATTAGTTTTGCAGTTCGTCGATCTCACTATCTCGCCCAAAATCATCTGAGTCCAGCAGCACAACAACGTCGAGAAGGCTGGATAGTTGAGTGCAGTGACGATCAGGACGTCCTACGTATTTTGTTTGCTCTTTGCCCTACAGGCCACTTTGCTGAAAATCGCCTTTCTGCCCGTTGACCAGCTTGTGGTTCATCTGCGCAGGCTGCCAAATCCAGTCTTCAAATGCTAGGTAGATACATCCTCTCTCACCCAGGCTTTAAGACCCGTCCGTTACCCTGAGTCTGGTTTAGCTAGCCCGCCTATGCCATTTTTGGGATGTCGCCGCTGCGCATGCCACAGCGTCTTGGAGCCACATGTGAGAGCCGAGTGCCAAATGGGGACCAATGATTGGCAAGCTACTCCGAAGGAGTACGACTGCTTTTCCAGCCAGAGGTGTTAACCCCTCCAAAGACACCTCATACACCCCAAACTGCCAGATACTATACGTGTGTGTGTGTGTGTGTGTGTGTGTGTGTGTGTGTGTGTGTGTGTTTATTTTGGTCATATGTGACATAGTCAAAACCCGGAAGAGAGTCTTACATGTTGCCAAATGTTACAAAGTATCGAAACCTATAGGGGTTTTGGTTGGAATAATATTAATACAATGTGTCTACATTGATGCAGGAACGTTGATAAAGAAAGCGGTAAACACTATATTTTACAGAAATCGTACTTAATTATTGCTTGTGACTTATTAATGGTCAGAATATTTTCGTTCTTAATTTCCCATACCCCTTCAAAAGATTTCAGGTATTATGATTTGTCATCAATTTGATTGAATTCCATTTATCATTTGTTATTTTTGCCATCAATGCATACGTGATCCATTTTGTTCATTTATTTTGGTTTATGAATCGATCTTGAATGCTCTACATTTTACTATGCTGAGTTTGATCTATTTTTTTATACTTTTTTTGATTTCTCATTTCTGACGATATTTTGTCGTTTGTTTATTTCTGTCTAGTAAAGAACAACTGTGTTATTAGTCGCTTTATGTAAAATAAGCAGCGTGACTTATCTGAACGACATACACACTAACGTATGTAATGTGATTAGATTTATCAACTTTGTTACAAACAGTAACTTATCCTAGTGTTGCCGTCTTAGTCATACATCGGCCCATGGCTCTTGGTAAGCATTTCATTTGTTTGCGGCGGGATTATAAGCCTTGTCTGACTGAATCAATTAGACTGGGATCTAGATTCAATATGTGCTGCCAAGATTGTGAATTATTGGTACGATTTCGACAAGTCAAAACGTGGAATATGCTATACAACATTGCTATTCCAAAACTATTGGGCCAAAATAAAAAAAATATTTATAATGACTAGATTTGTATTGAGCTCACTCAGGATTCGCCAGTCACCCAACAAGGCTGATCGCATATGCTGGCATTCGAACTTGGAGCCATCCCTGTCATAATTATAAGGATATACATCATACGTTGTATGACTGTCAGGATCAGTGTTCTTCCTTTAACTCTTTCTCTGTAACGGGATTGCTATGAATTCATTTAAAGACATGTTGGCATTCTAACATAGCGATTCTTCGGCATTGTTGGCTATCATTGCAACACGGAATATCATTTAGAATACCTTAGAACTTTTTCGTAGTACCCTAAACTTTTAGAATTATATAATAGTAATGATTTTGTGAATTTATTCACCATACTGTGTGTCACTTTTAACTCTTAAACGTTGTATTTGATAGAAATATATTATATTTTTCACTTATGCAAAACTTGTTGGTTTTGCTCTTTCCGGATTTAGTTACCTTTAATAATACCATATCTTTTTAAATCCATAGTGTTGGATTTATCGGATTAGATATCACGCAGAATTGTAATAATTACTTCAGGGATATTCTACCATAAATTAACAAGTGATTTGCTAGACTGTTTTCGTATACAACATCTTTATCAATTTTCGGTCCAAATAAAGTTATTTTTAATTTTAATTTATGTCATGGGTGTGTCATACTATATATATATATATATATATATATATATATATATATATATATATATATATAAAGAGAGAGAGAGAGAGAGAGAGAGTCAAATATTTTTACTGTAATATAGTCATATCAAACATACCAAAAGTTAAAAAATGTTGTGTCATATAACGCAATATCTCCCAATACCGCAATTTCATTCATGATTGGAGCATATAAACTCATGATTATAAGGTACTTATAAGGAGGAGTTTCATGAGTCTGTCTGTCCTCACTTGGGATGTCCAGTAGATTTGCTTCACTACAAAGCCGACACTAACCCCATGGCGTTCTTCTCTTCATCTCCTGCTCCAAAAAACTGTATCCGTTTATCTTTTCCTGCAAGCCTGGTCTCGCTCAAGACAACAATGTTCAATTTCCAACAAGCCCCAGACGAGAGCCGAGCGTCAAATGGGGACAAACGATTGGCAAGCTACCCCGAAGGAGTGCGACTGCTTTTTCAGCCAGAGGTGTTAACCCCTCTAACATAAGTGTATGTGTGTGTTTGTTTGTTTGTGTGTGCGTGTGTGTTTTATAGTCATTTGCCTTATTACCAAAACCCGATAGATAGTCATTGATGTTGCCAAATTTTACAAAGCATCGAAACCTATATGGGGAATTGGTTGGAATATTATCAATATAATGTGTCTACATTGGTGCAGGAACATTGATAAAGATAGCGATAAAGGGTATATTTTACAGCATTTGGACTTACTTTTTGCGTGTATGACTTATTAATGGTCAGATTTTTTCGTTCTTAATTTTCCATACTTCATCTTCTAATTTGTCATCAATTTTAGTGAATTGCATTTATCAGTTGTTATTGGTGCCATCAATGCACACATGATCCATTTTTTCATTAATTTTGGTTTATGAATCGATCTTGAATGCTTGACGTTTTACTATTATGAGTTTGATCTATTTTTTACTTTACTTGATTCCGCATTTCTTCCATATTTTCTCGTTTGTTTCGTTCTGTCTATTAAAGTATTATTAGTTGCTTTATGTAAAATAAATAAAGTGACTGATCTGAACGACATAAACACTAATGTTGGTAATGTGATTAGTTTTATAAACTTTCTCAAAGTAACATATCCCTTTGTCGCCGTCTAGTCAACCATCGGCTACAATCGCATTTCAACCATCCGAAGGTTTTTGGCAAGTATTCCACTTGATTGTGGCGGGATTTCGCTTTATCGGGAAAATTACGCCATAAGCATAGTCTGACTGAAGCAATTATACTGGGATATCGATTCAATATGGGTTGCCAAGACTGTGATTTATTGGTATAAATTCGGCAAGGTAAAACAGGGATCATGCTATACAGCATTGCAATTCCAAAACTATTTGGCCTAATGCAGTGTCGGTCCTCTATCGTTCACGGCCGATAAGGAATTCGGGCTAATCCTACCATTATTCAGTTTGTCGATAAAATATAATGTAAATATCGCCTTCTCTTGTTACAAACACGTCAACGGTAAAATCTAGATTCCAATTAAAATTAAATTTGTATGGAGCCAATCGATGAGAGGCCGACATATTTATGAGTCGACTCTGGAATCAGACGTTAAAAAATCCTCTCGTGGTGAGCCACTCAGGAAACACCAGCCACCCAACACGGCTTGTCGCCTATGCTGGCATTGAAACGTGGACCCATCCCTGTTATAAGTATAAGGATCAAAATATACGTTCAGGACCAGTGTTCTTCCTCTAATTATCTCTGTAACAGGATTTCTATGACTATGAATTCATTTAAAAACAATTGTGATTCTAACATAGCTATTCTTTGGTATTGTTGGTTATCATTGCAATACGGGATATGATTTGGAGTACCTTTTAACTTTTTCGGAGTACCATACACGTTTAAAATTGTATAATACTAATGATTTTGTGAATTTATTCACCATACTGTGTGTTACTTTTAATTTTTAAACTTTGTAATGTATAGAAATATATTATATTTTTCACTTAGGCTAAACGTGTTGGTTATGCTCTTTTCGGATTTAATTACCTTTGATAATACGATATATTTGTAACTCCATCGTGTTGGATATATCTGCTTAGATATCACGCAGAGTTTTAATAATTACTTCTGGGATATTCTACCATAAATCAACAAGTGAT
This sequence comes from Unio pictorum, assembly GCA_030141615.1. NCBI lineage: Eukaryota > Metazoa > Mollusca > Bivalvia > Unionida > Unionidae > Unio > Unio pictorum. The sequence continues at coordinate 9,468,315 of JARLTB010000050.1, forward strand.
TTGCTAGACTGTTTTCTTATGCATCACTCTTACCAATTTTTGGTCCAGATAAAGTTTTTTTTAATTTTCATTTATGTCACGGGTGTGTCATACTATATATATATATATATATATATATATATATATATATATATATAGTCAAATCTTTTAACTATAATATAGTCATATCAAACATTCGATAATACCATAACGTAAAAATGTTGTCATATAACGCAATATCTTCCAATACCGCAATTTATTTTATATGTAATAATGCATTATTGTCTCGTAATAATTTAATTTTTCAAAACCCATTTCTATTTCACGTTATGTTACTGTGTTTCCGTATAGTACTGACACTGTATATATTTAAAGGATAAAAACAACTATATATTGACAACGTGGGAAAGCGCACGTGAGCAAATCTTCACAATACGTGTTTGTACGTTTCAAATAAACTCAGCTGGTGTATCTTTTGTTGCAGTTGTACATCTCATGACCTATACCTGGGAAACCTGTTTATGATATATAGTTAGATTTTTTCATGCATAAATAGTAGGCATCATTTGATTCAACTATGGCGTCTAACCTTGTTCTTCTAGCAACTGACGGACTTCTACAAGTTGAGAATGATCAGCCGCCTGAATTATTCAATAAATCCAAAGCAACAGACATAACTCTTTTCGTTGAAAGCAAGGAGCTCTACCTCGCAAAATATCCACTGACAGAGGGATCTGATATATTCACCCAGATGATTGAGGACAGCGCAGACCAGACAATACTTGAACTCGATAGTGTGGCTTACAACGACATGATAATGTTCCTTGAATGACATTTAAATCGATTACAGTTATACACTGTTATCTCTGTATTATCCTTTTCTATATTTAACAGTACGTCATTTACCATTTCTTTAGTTTAATACAATTTCGTTTCGTTTAATATATTGCTAATATGCCTGAAGTAAAAGGTACCATAACATTTTGCAAGGATGAATACTATTAATACAAAACGAGGACGCGAGTAAAATTACATGAAACGGAACCGTGATCGTGTCTCTCACATATCAAATCAGTCAAAAGTGAATAGTTTAAATTTCTTCTGTGACGGTTTTAATTCTTGACAATACGGTTGTCTGTGCTAAGCATGATTCGATATGATTTTTCATCTGGAATATTATGCATCTCTAGCAGCGACAGTATACGGTTGAAGAACTTGACACATAAACTTTAACAATATATTACGTTTCATGGGCACTAATGGGGTGACTAAGGTAAAATATTAAGTTTCCTTTCAATTTAAACTACAGTGTCTTTGTGCAAGATTTACATATAAAAGAAATGAACTCATGGAGCGTGAAAAGTACTATTCAGCTTTTTAACTCACATTTACTTCCTTGCTCTATATATGTTTTATTGGAGTGAGAGGCCAAAGCGCATCCCTAATCCATAAAATACATTCGGCGAATACGAGGATAGACCAGTTAGAATGTATTAAATGATACATGTTTAAGATTGATACGCAGAACATATATTTTGCCATTTAGACCATTTATACCAACGGTAATGTATTTCGTCTTTATAAATGGAAAACATTGAACGAGTTCAGTTTAGCTAACGTCGAGCTTTTTACAATACTAAAACTGCGTTGGAAAGGTCAGATGAATGTCTGACTAGAAATATACATGTTAGTATGCGTTTGTGTCATTGGCGATTTCAAACGTAAACACATGTTTTACGACTATATAAAACTGTTTATGATCTCTATAACCTAACCTGATTTGGCGATATCCGGTTGTATTCATAAAAGACAACGTACACGAGTTAAGGACAATTTAACATGGGAATGATGGTGTGAACTTTGAATTGCACACATTCGATTGTATGTAGTCAAGTTTCTGCGTATTTAAAATTTCATGGCTTCCTTTTTCAAAATATTAACTATCGCTAATACATTTATAGAAAGTATCTTTTAGCAGCAAACATAAAATATAAAATGACACAAATCACCCTGCCCATTCTAACCATCCATACTGTATTGAATAAATATTCGTAGCATGAATACCTTGTCTGATTTAGGAAGGATAAGTGGAACATAACGTACATTATTTTAAAAGAAAGGCGTGATCTTTTTATTGTAAAACTGCTGTTGTGGAATATCACGTGGACTAGACCCACCTCTTTAATGACGCATACAGTGGAAAGGAAAGATGTATGCTTTGCACACTGTACTGTAACATCATGTGTCCTTGGATGCAGATCTAATAGATTTCTGACTAGCACGCTATCCCATATCATCGTGCGTGCCGTGTAAACAAATCTAGTATATTTCAGTCTTGTACACTGTCCTATAACATCATGTGTGCCGTAGAAACATTTCCCATATTGTTGTCTTGAATCAGTTTATCACTACTGTTCATTCAAGTCATTTTCTTTGTTCTACTTACATTACACTTGCTGAGTATTATATTCAAGTATCTGATTCATGTCGTATTGCTTAAAGTACTGTGCATAATTACACCAATTTTACTTCCGTAAATAACAGATGAGATAAAAACTATTATCAGGTAAATTAAATATAATATAATTCTTATTGTAAGTGATGTGGTGCTAAACTTGTAGGTACAATTGAATACATGAGTGTAAACAAGGTCATTACAGTGTTTAATGCATTTGTATATTTGTATGAGGTCTAGCCACACCTCTCCTGGAAAGGTATCTCTTCTGATGCGATATGTCTCATTGAGTCCAGTTTTTAAAGAGTTACATATTCGACAAGATAAAAAAAACCATTGCGGTAAATTCGTGTTGTCACCCCTCCAGGCTTCCACCATGGAGTACCAGACGCTCTAAAGACTGCATAGTGGCATCCTGTACCTGCTAGTCATGTATTTAACTATGTTCGGTTATCCGCTTATGAAATCCGACTAGACCGAGAAGTGCTCTCTAAAATTTGCAATTTTTCATATTGGTGTCACCTCTCTGAGATGTTGTAACCTGGTGCGGTCCGCATCCTCCACACCCGCGCGGCACCACTGGATATATGATACATAATCATAGGCCTAGACTAAAATGATAATCCGATACCCGTGGCATGTCTAATTTTAGTTCGGGCCCATCCTTTATTCAAAGATTGGTGTCCGTATGACTCGAGGCAAGTTCCGAGTTCAGAATAAAGATCTTTTTCATCAATCTGAAGTACATGGCCCAACCATCTGATGCGACGTTGGCAGTGGAGTGTGACCATGCTGAGAATCTTGGTAAGTACCTCGTTCTTTGTTACTCGATCACTCCAAGTGATCCCGAGTATACGTGGGATGCATCGCATGTGAAATGCGTTCAGTCATTTGTCTTGTGAGATTTAAACATGAATGTTTTCTGTAAATATGGTACTGCATGATCGTGTTCATTTAAAAGCAGAAGATTATCATTGTAGTTATGTTTAAGTCCTCGACTAATTCCAGGAAATTTATTTCAAAAGCGTATGTTGGCTTACGTATGTTACTTTCTCCTGATCGAGATCGATCGATTAGATTAGCGGTAATGGAGGAGGGCATTTATGGTTGACCGATGTAGTGATATAGTTCATGTTGAATCAATATATCTGATGGATGTTGTTTGACGGGCCTGATCAAAATTATAAGATGCCTAGTTGAGTCTAAACGGATGGATATATCACTAAGATTACCTTATGAATAATTTGGCAGGAACAATTAAATATTTCCTTAAGTCTAGGACATCTTGATTGACTGTATCGGCTGCATTATTGGTCCTCTCGGGTAGGCTGGTGATGTTACGTTACAGAAGTATTAATAGTTGGGTATTGCGGAACCGGCTTGATGCCAATGCGCCTGGATTTACAGGCCAGAATGAAATGTTCGGACTTTTACGTGACTTACGTCTCGTGGGTTAAATACACTTGTTTAATACGCCTGAATGAATCAATATTGGCAACAATGAACCATTGGTTGTCTTCCATGTTGTATTCCGTATTTTATTCACTTTAATAACGAAAGCATGACTGCCTTAAACATGCATTGTCTGATTTGAGAGCTGCAGTTAATGCACATAATAACCATAATTCTGAAACGAAAAAAGTATATAAAGCACAACACAGACTAACACATTAGTAAGTAATTAATATATAGGCATGTCTGTAATGATTAATTAGCTAACAAAGACGCTTAGTAAGCCACTAAATTCGCTATATATACGCAGATTGTCATATACGGTGTATACATATTTTAGACAAAACAATCATAATAGTCCTACATGCTCTTAAACTTCATATCAATCGTTTAAAAGGAATTTTCATGAAACAACGCAATACTCCCCAAAAACCCCAGAATAGTTATGATTTTAATTTATTAAGTCACCAGAACATTGTCGTAGCTAAAAAGAGAAGTGAACGTGTCATATAAAAACCTTATGGTACCGCTATGAACTTACGCACAATGCTTAGTTACACACTAAAATACACATATATGAAAGCAGCGTGAACTATTAAGATACTAAAGAAAAATATCAAGCAACACTCCAGATTTTCAATAATATGAACTCCGATCATGGGTGGCAGGCTAATATTCCTAATCTAATATTTTTGTGGAACGTATTTAAAAAAGAAAAATCAAGCGTTTGTCACAACAACTTATTCCCACCTCACTCAACCCACGATTTCACTTCCCACACCTGACTGATATCTACAAATTACCTATGCAAATATACTCTAGTCAGGTGGGGATGAGTGTCAAATAACAATGTGTGTCGTGCACTGATCACAATGGTGTAATAAAGGTAAACGCGGAAGAATAAATATTGAAAATTTTCAACGCGTTTCTAAGGGATACTATATATGTCTTGGAAGGAAGTGAAAAACAATCTAGTTAAGGGTTGTCGTCAAATATATCACTTCTAACTCATTCACCTTGACTGCAGATATTTTGAATTCATATTTTGGAGGTACTTGAATATTATTGCGTTTTCAAGGCTCTATCAGTCTTATCAATCGTCTATTGCATTTTTTATCCAAGTAACTGTTTCAAAGATTGGTCAATTCGAATATTCTAGGTCTTTGTTCAAAATTAAAATAAATCAACAGTATATGCCACAAAAAGAAGTAACAATTATTAATATTCAACTAGCATTGTTGGTTCATGTAACTTTAAATTTACACGCAATCGTCAAAACATATATGTATCCTTTTCTTATTTGAAGTGAGAAAATGACAATTTAGATGAATGAAGAAAATCTTGATCACCACGTCTATTGATGAGATACTTATGGACAGTCATTTTGTTTGTCGGCTTTTCTACGGACAGACACTTTTTGTAACTTAATCTCTCCAACGAACACAGCGAACATTAAATATCAACGTTGCTTGCAAAGGAAATCTAACATAGACATTTCCATTTGCTACGTTTTCTTCATACATAACATTATCTAACTTCTTAAAAAGAATTTATCAGTCAATTGATTTGATGTTATAATTTTGTTTTTTTTTCTCGGCTCCCACACCAATTTGTACGCAGTTAGATCATTACAAATTTTACTTGTAACACAATGCATAACGCTCTGACTGATACACTTTTATGTACGTATCCCCTCCTACTTAACTATTGGCTGGGCTTAATATGATGTCTAAGGGGGCCTTGAATACGTCCGAAAGATCCCTTTACATCCACCTCTGGAGAGATATTATCAAATGTCACTGATTTCTCTGTGCTTTTTATGATACAACTTACCGACAACACTCTATCAGCAATACGGACCTGATGGGACGCTCTGCACATTATCTGGTGTTCAATTCAGAAACGATATTCGCCTGTTCTCACAGCCCGGACAGGTTGTGAAGAGGAATCTAGTTTTAGGAAAATAAAAAACACCATGTCTGTCTCTGTCTATCTCTGCCTCTCATTCTCTTCATCTCTCCACCCACCCACCACCATCTCTCTCTCTCTCTCTCTCTCTCTCTCTCTCTCTCTCTCTCTCTCTCTCTCTCTCTAGGTGACATTAAATACAATAAAAGACACTTCATTGTATTTTGTTCGGATAATTTAATTTGATTAAATATAATCGTGATAAAACCAGTGTATATTCGATTAAGTGGCAATGATTTTACTATACTCTCTCTCCTACTCTAGAATGGCCTGGGTCTAACTCTCTTTCCAAATTTATTGACACATTTCATATTATATTTGAAGGGGATGGTATGACAAAATACATGGTCTTTCTCAAATGAACGTTTCAATTACTTCATGCGGTATATATTTCTAAAAAAAAGCAAAACGATCAGAATGGGATTGTTGTTTTTGTCTGAGATTTGTACCTATAGTGTATAGATCTCATTTAATATATTCTTATCCAATGGACGAGTCTCTAATTTAAAATCCTATGTTTGTATGTATGTATGTATGTATGTATGTATGTATGTATGTATGTATGTATGTATGTATGTATGTATGTATGTATGTATGTATGTATGTATGTATGTCGTATCATATCACATCATATCTAATTAAGCTATAAGCTAAATCGCATAATTTAAATACATAATGATACTTTTATGAATTGGTCAATGATACTGAACACAGTCATTTCTTTTATAAGATTCACTCTTCACCCATAATGCAACACAAGATACACAACACTGACATAGATATAATCCGTTTTTGTCTACAAAGCACATTTTGATTTTGAATAAATATGTACTTACTGACACAATGCAACGGGCATAGTAAGAATCAATCCGTGCATTATTTATATATGGTTCGAAATGTAATATTCTCGTGATTATTAATTTAGTGTGCAAGTGGACAATGATTATTTCAGATAGTGTCGGTATATTTTGTTTTGAAACCAAAGTCATTTCAATGTATCGAAATGGTACACAAAATGTTGTGTCAACAATAGTTATTGCAACCGATGTATACGATAACGTAACTTCTTAACGAATTAGATTCCAGGATGCGTTCTACTGCTTTGAAATAATAAAGCGTTAATACAGACGAAATGTCCATGAAACTTGTCTTCAAAAGAGGGTATATGGCAATAAAGATACGAAATTGGTGTGTCAGTAATAATTTTTACGACGTAGATGTTAAAGTAACAATTTTCAAAAAAGTTACATGTGGGAAAGTCCAATGTGCTGCATATGCAGGAAACATATTTGAAATGATACTGAAAGTAAATATAAAATGGCCGGTTGGGTCTACGTATTGCGTAGATATTGGATATTGCGCGTCAAATAGTTCAAATGTATGCACATTATCTACAACTTCAAAAGAAAAATAAACATGTTACTGTACTACTGTACATACTATAACTACATACTATAACTATGGATATGACACTATATTATTGTTACGTATATTTGATTTAAATCATTTTTTTTATCAGATCCAAATTTGTCATTTTGGGTTTTCAAATTCATTAATTTGGAAATTATTCTAGAAAAATCGCGATAGCCATACTTTATTTGTAAACATGTTTTTGACCTTGGCTTGTTGACTTAATTTTGACCCTGCTTCAGACATTGTCAACAAGCTTCTAAAACAATTGGCTAAAATTAGGGACATATTTTTTTTTCAGTCCTTGGGGGTAAGAAGGGACAGTTTTTTTATCTCGATCTTTCCTTGAGTACGTGATTTAGTGAAGGTAGCCTCTTTCTTTGACCTACTATGAACTTCCATAAAATCACGTGATCCCTTGTTTACGTAAAAAACAGCTATATAAATTATTGTTTGGAAGACAACAATTCAGTAGATTTTTTGCTTTAATATTATTAAGTTGTGTCTTCTGTTTGAGTTATACTTTTAGTTACCTTTTACTGGGAATTGTGTTAATTCGTTGGAGCAAGAGAATTTATTGTATTTATATTTAAAAGAACATGTGCTCCTAATTTCATTTGGATTATTTTCAAACAAGAACTGCATCACGTGAGATCGTCAGCCATTTTGGATTATATCGTGAAGATTCGAGCCTGAAACTATTAAAACATGTATTTATCAGGCCACTTACAATTCCATTAGTGGATTATTTTTGTGAATTCTATATTGGATTAATGTTGGATTTGATTCGCAAAGACCGTAAGTTTATTTATTTTATGAAAATAATTGTACGTATTAAATTCATTGTTAAAGTTTTACAAGCTTGTAAGTTTTCACTCTTTCTGTGCTGCTGCTTATTTGAGCCAAAGCACTTAACATTATCAACTAGTAAATTGCTTCCTCTAGGAATGAAATTTTAATTGCGATCAATTTCTGTATGTCGAGAGGTTCCTGGCTGGCATAAGTAATATGGAAAATTGAATTATTCACCGGAGATATCGGTGATTTCTGCATCAAAGCGCGATCACTCATTGGAACTTCCGCATAGGTGTGAATTTAAAGTGCAGATTTTAATCTATAACTTGTTTAGCCTAGAATGGCTGAATCAGGTGAGATGTACATCACCTGTATAGTTCGTCATGTTTGAGAGAATATTAACCCTCACTTCTAATGATTGGAACTATTTCTTCACGTATTTAAGGGCATTACTACTTATCTTTGTTCTTGTTCACGTCCATTGTACTGTTTCAAGGCATCCTGCTGTATCTGCTTGTATATTGGATATGTTAAGTTATATTACTGACCAGTTAATTAAGATGTGGTTATTCGCATTTTCATTTCTTAATTATTATGATGGGGTGTGATGCGAAATGACTCAATATCATAAGTAGTTCCCTTACCATAATTTCATTATCATGCACATCCATTTGTATGAGTAAAGCCTGTATATGAATTCATTGTATATTCTCGAACATTGCGCTGTCGAATGAGGAGAACAAATAACCACGACAATGCAACTTCATTCGAAATTGTGTTTATGTCTACGTTACGTGACACTTGCGAAATGATCAGCAGTCTCATAATCAATTCATTTAAGGATCATGGTGATGTCAAGATCTCGCCGAATGCTTTCCACTTCATCAGCTATGTGGTTGCACAATATTAGGTGCTCATCAGAATAGCTTCCCAATAATATAGCGACTATTATGAGTTTTATACTTCATTTCTCACTTGTTTTATTATAGTAAGTTTTCTTAAGTTTCCTTTAACATGTTATACTTGAAGTAGGATTTATTATTACCCATGCAAAGATTAATGTGCTGTTGTCAACTTACAATTAATTTAAGTATAGTAAGTTATCGTAATTTCCGGTTACGTCCTGAATAGTCTATATAGAAATGGAGGTAATGCAGCAACTACTATAGATAACGATGTACATGTGAATGGTAGCATTAAATATTCTATATGAAGTGTTTTAATTGGTGGGAAAAAAGCACGTAGATTTCAAACTTGCAGAATTGAAATCGTTACAAACAGAACATTTGTTATCTGATACATGGGGTGGTCTATTCTTCTTTTCTAACAAACTGACTTTTGACAGTTTTACCGTTAGGTAAAAAAGACATAGCTTTTTCAGTAATATCCCTACGATGTCTGCAATTTATAGTGATGTCTAGCGCTGGGGCTTTATGCCGCAGACATGTAGCATGATTTCCCATCCAGTCACATTATCCTGACACCAGGCCAACCTGTCCTTATGCTAATATATTAATGCTTAGCGCCAAGCGCGGCAGCTCTTAGTATCATTTTTGTAAGTCTTTAGTATTACTCGGCTGGAGATTGAACCCACGACCTCCCGCTTCCAGTGGCATGCATTATTTAATTTCGAAAATTGCAACTAGCATGATGCTTAAAGGTGTAATTCGGGAAATATTTTTTATCATTTGTTTCAATTTTGAGACGTTATTGGTTGTCACTAGGAAGGATCACGCAAGGGCGAACAGAAACAAGCCAATCCTCCCTATGTATCCACTAAAACATGCGTCAATTAGTATATCCTTAAATACATGTTAAGAAAAGTAAAGAGAGTTTTGAATGTGCACCTAAAGATGCAGATATAAACATATAAAAGTTATATAGTAAAGTACATTCAAGAATTGATTTAGTATGCGTGTTATGCTCACATGTACTATATTTATATATTTTCCGGCTGCAATATCTGTGTGAATAATCACTCTTCGCCATATATGTCACAACCGTAAAGCTATGGATATGCAAAGTCAGCTATAAGTGTCCGTCACAATTTCTCAAGCATTCTAGTAGCTATTCAACAGTATGTATATAAAGCAGTGTCAGTCAAAAAAATGCCATATGAGATAATAACAACATATATATTTTAACACGTTTCAGTTGATATGTTTCTTTTTGCATGTAAAGCGAGTTACCTAACATGGGTAAACCAGTTGAGTTTACCGCAGAAGCCTTAATTCATGTCATAGTCACGTGACTCTTCATTAGGATACCATCATTAAAATTTATAAATACAAACTACAAAATATAACATCCTTCATTGTGAATTCATCACTGTCATTACTGAAACCGTCAACAATTACAACGTATTTAAAATAAATACAACATATACAAATGTTTCGTGATGGTTAGATAAGGTGTTATGTTTAATGAGACAACATTTGATGTGATGATACACATACGACCGATTCGAAGTCATAATGGAAATTATTACAATTATTGATTGATTGAGAGAGAGAGAGAGAGAGAGAGAGAGAGAGAGAGAGAGAGAGCAAGCGAGTGAGAGAGAGATGTTATAGAATATCCGTACAATGCTAATTTTGATTTTAATCGATGAAATGATGACAGAAACTGTGTAGCTTTTAAACGCGGAGATAGACAATATACATACATATTATCCACATACATTGGAATATGATTAATGCAGTTTGTTTTCATGTCTTTCAGATGAGAATGTATTTCTGGAGCAAACTATTCTATACTGTGAAGGCAAGGAGAGCAGAGGGATAACCAAGTATGTTTATGAACCATATGCAAGAATTTTGTGTAATCCAATGAACGAGGAGACAAAGAACAGCTCATCTCTTGAACTATACAAACATATCTAATGAGTCGACGTGTTGCATTCTTGATTTGCAGACATTGGATGGAGTTGAAACTGGACCGTCAAGTCGTTTTAGGAGGAATAGAGTTTCAAATATCGGATATTCGAAGCGGAAAATACACATTCATCTTCATTATCATGATGATGCGTTTCATACCATTACAACCATCACATGATAACTTTATTACGTTACATATCTTTGGGAAATGTAGCAAACTATTTATCGGTCATGACCAAGACATTTTGGAGTGATATCGGTGGAGCTTATCTGTCTAAACGATTCATTACTGAAAGAAAGGAACAGATTTGTTCATGGTCATTAAACTAATTTTTTTTTATTATATGAATGACCGAATAGTCAGCACTGGAATGACGAATGTGATTTGAGATGAATGTTGGATGATTTGTTGACTTGTTTCTCAGCGACTATCCGTGGTTCATCATTTTGACGTGTGTGACCAAGTCTTCAATTGATTCTATCCACTGTATATTTTCTTGAAGTATTTTATTAATACAGCCACATTAACTAAATGTCTCTAGGTAATATTTTAGGTTAAATGGATTAATTATCATTTCCTGTGGAACCAAAGGAAAATCAAAATAGACATCATTACATTTCTAACTCACATTTTGAATATCATTTCATTGCGCCTTGTGAAGTTTGCTAAAGATGAAAGTTTTTAACTGGAAACTGAAGACTCAAGCTTCTGTTATCGCCACTTGGGAATGTCGTCGTCCGGGAACTCACTGGATATGCACCAGGTACCAACATAAAACCCTTCGAGATACATTCCATAAACCTGATAATCAGAGCAGCAGCGAGCAATAACAAACATGTTTTTTTTTTATAAAAAAAACAGATTTTCCTACGCCAAACCGAAGCCGCAAACTGTACGATTGTTTAATTCGGTTAGTCTACTTTATTACTGTATCAGTCGTTAGTGTTTATTCAAATTGTTGCATGCTCATTTATCCACATGACGTTCCATTGAGGTCGCATCCTCCTTGCTGCTGTAGTTATATAACAATATTGTGAAGATCTATACGATATCGCGATTGAGAATGATGTAAATGTATCAATATAAATCAGTGTGGGGCTGTGTGCACGTAAAAAGTAGTTTTGCAACTTAATTATATCCATAACACCACTCCACAAAGTTGGAAGAATATTTCGCAGAAAATGTGTATCGATTCCATTAAACACATATAGAACAATACTGTTATCTCTGATCATTTGATATAGGTGTGAATAACGCTGTGTAACATACATTACATCTGTGCTTTTAAGCCTTCTTTGGACAAACTATTCTTGATGATTTTAATTGTTTTCAAGCATCACATAAACAATTAAAAATTTAATAAGACCGTCAAGGTCATCAGCAGTCAGTGCTTCATCAATATCAGTGATTAAATGAATAATATCATCACTATCTTTATCCAACAATTTTGCGTTTTCAATAAAATCGTCAAGCACATCGTGTCATCGTTGATCAACTACAGATGGTGCAATTACATACAAATTATCCCACTTATACAATCACATCATGAGAGTAAGAAATAATTGCGTCTTTGCACTTCTAGAGTGTCCTATTCTTATCATTTTAATAGAATATAAATTGGTAATCCTGACTGATGTTCAAATGGTTTTTGTGTTTTATCGCTGAGACAGAAATGATATCCATGTTGTACAAATATACAAAATGATTTGAATCGATGCAGAGCACTCATCAATACAGATATAGTTACAACAATCATGACACAATAATAACGTAGATATGCACTTAAAGGCAAGTGTTAAAATGTGCTACAACAATACAAATTGTTCTCTTTTTCAACAAAATAGGTGGTGATATTGCATCTTCATTATTAATATTATCCATGGAATCCAATGGGCAAATACCAATGAAAGAAACGTTCCTGGGCAAAATTATTGAGATGTTAACCAAACCCCGGAGAGTATAATGTCACGTTCATGATGTTGCATATCAAGTAATGACTTACACAATATATTGCAGATTTAAATTTGGTTCATTCGTGAGATTCGATTATTTTTAACAATTACAGAATCGCTAGCTGATGTTGTGGTAAAGTCTGTGACGAAAAGTAAAATAGTGCTAGAGGCATGTATTTAATCAAACGACAATTATAATGGAAACGATGTATTGTAGTCCAAGATGATGTTGGAATGGTACAACAGCCAACCATTGAACTTGCTGATGCAGCAAATGTTACACGTTATACTATTTAAGCGTGGATAGCACTCCAGGCGAAATGTCAAATGTATATAATACCACTTAGACGATAACCGTACCCACATTGTGATGTCAGAACCCCAAATTAGATTCATCAAGGAGATGTTTTGTTTTTACCACACGAATCTAATCCGAAAAGGGAGGCGTCAATATAAATACAAATACGGATTAACAAATATCAACGTTGCAAGTAGATATAAAGAAGCTGATCCTTTATCAACCAAAAAAAGCAACTGCAGTTGCATCTACTTTTGAAAGAATGTACCAACGTGGTTTTCTACGACGGATACAGCTACATGTTGATCCCGGCATGAAATGTCTTGTTGCAGTATCATTTTTATGGAAAGAAATAATAAGGAAATAAAACGAAGTAATACGGTAATTTATTATGATCAGGCAATGAATGAACTATTTAATTGATCAAAACCTGAGCGGTTAGTATATCAATACGCGAAGGAACTATTTCAGAAAGATATCAGATCTCTTGAATTTGTTCAAAGATTAACATGTGTGATTGCTGCATTAAATATTGAAATCACTCGTGTAACTTCCATGAAAGCCATTAATGCGATTACAACAAATAATATGCCAATATAAACACAGACTTTTCAGAGCAACCAATACTAAGTATTGTGATTGAAAGATATATATGTAAAGCTGGTACATTGAAGGTGGTATAAAAGAGCGACTCCTCATAGTTGGTGTAATACGGCACATACAATTATCTGCAATAGACAGAACATATTCATTTGCTCTTCAAGGTTGATTTGCATGTGAGCAATACACCGTTACTACCGTTGTCGCTTTTGTTTGACACCAGCACACTTACGTCAGTTATGGACCGAACAGTATCAAATTTGACGTGTGTGACCAAGTCTTCTATTAATTCCATCCACTGTATATTTTCTTGAAGTATTGTTTTGGATACAGCCACAACATTACTGTGTTAAGGCTCTCACAAACATTATTGTGCTGTTGTTATAATGTCATGCTACATTCAACATCGAGATAAAAGTCATGTTTTTTGTTACGTTGTTTATAGGTAAGTTTGTCTTAATATACCATCGGTAGTTTCAAAGTTTGATTATTATTTTGTGCAATGATGCCATTCTGCAGCCCAGATGTTCTTCTTACTCGAGACACGGCACGATAAACTAAGTTGACTATTCGATATGACCATTCACGACCCAATCAATTGTGTTATAAAATGCTAATCCTTGTGGCTAATAACTCGTTATATAATATAATAGTGTGTTATAACATTTTGTCCATGGCTAATGCACTCTCAACAATACTGACAATAACTCAAAAACTATCATTTAACATAAAAATTTGTTTCATCCTTGGCTCTGTCAAGGGTCCTTGTATATCAAAGTCAATATTATGTCGTCGCGTATATGGGGTTCATAACATACTATTTCAGGAAATTCTAAACATATTTCTTTATGTAACAAAATTAATTTTGCTCAAGCATATTACTATCTATGTCTCTACTTGGAACTCGTAAGTCGTTTGGTTACCACAAATTCCCCCAAAAAAACATAATATAGGAATTTCTAAAAATATATCACGCACGCATTATTTGGAACTGTATATATTTCATCCGAAATGATGATCCCAGGAATATATTCCTCGCCTATTAACCCAATACAATATTGTACTCTTCGTTTGTTCATTTATCTGGCGAGTCTGTGTATAGGTGATTAAAATAACCATATCAATAGAATGCAAAGTGTCGCGATGACGTAGTTCCCTCACAAGTGTCGTTTTGGCTTAATCCCCTCTTCCGTTTAAATAAACATTATTATGTCAGGTAACATGATCATATACATATAGTGATGATGATGATAACTTTGATCTTATATTACTTTTTTATATGTTTGATTTCAACGGAGGAAGATTCAGATTAACAAAGAATATTTTGTTCATTTATTCTCCATTCACCCCATGTGGCATAAAGACAAAAATATAGTTGCATTAGCAATATTATACTTTATATCGATATAAAATGAATAGTGGTCGCATCTAACTGCAAATATATCAAATATGTTCACCGTAAAAATAAATTTATGAAAACGTACCCAAACATTCATGATCCTACCTTTGTATATTGAGGTGATCCAATACCAATATGACTAACCATTGGAAAAAAGACAGTTACGTCTAATACATTAACACTATTTCGACTTACTAACGTATTTTCTTCGTTGTATCAGTACTCATAAACATTCGTTCAGCAATGAATATTATCAGTCTTATACAATGTCGTATTTGATCATATTATCCTTCTTGGGTAAATTTACCAGTTAGGTTTTCAAGATAGTATATAACATGATTTTATTATCACAATATTGCTTTCGTTCTGGTAACCAAACTTGTTTCAGCGAGCAGAATGATGTAATTGCTTCAATTACAACCAACACTTATACGATGTTTGAATCGATCATATATCGTAATGGTATATTTGGTGCCCAGGTTTTCTTTGTAAAGTGTTTACCAAACCAGAAAAAAAAAATTGAATTGAGATTTTAAGCATACCCGTATGTCTCGATACAAGCAAATCCAGTTAGGGTAATGGCTGGTAATCGTCCATTAATAGATAATCTGGTCTTCTCCTGTGTTGGATGCTCAAATCGGATGAATTATTTAGAACAATCTCCCATTTCAAGAAACATTCCGGAATAACGTGCGACTATAACGAGATATATCATTGTTTTACATTAAAATTTAGCATTCCTCAATCCATCATGTCCATATTCAGCAACAACAACAAAGCTATAATGAAGTTTATTCGGAAACAATATCGAGTATTGTTTATTGTAGCAACAAAAGCATGTTCGGATACGCCTTTGGTCTTATGGATACTTCTGGATGTTGAGGTGTACCAACATCGCGAAATTCGTGCCGCTCGTTACCAATCAAATATTTCGTCAGATCAACCAGATCTCTTCTCGGCCAGTCGGTGTTTTTATATCAAGACAGAATCTAGATTTAGAAGCTTCAATTGTAGATCATGTATTCCTCAGATTATTCCATATTATAATTTAGGTAATATCTGTAAGTGATTCATGATAAGATCAACAATTCATTGTAACAAGGCTGCGTAAATGAATTATTTGGACGTCACTTAGAACGGGTACGATAAGGAAGTCTTGGACCAACCCCGTGTTTGAAGTGTGATGCTGGGGCTAAAGTAGAAACGCAATGCGATGGGAAAAAATACAGAGAGCGGAAACAATGTTATGAAAGAAATAATAGCGACAGTATCGGCAAAGTTATAAAAAACGCTGAACAATTTGTACCTAGATTTCACAATTATGATTTTGGCAAAAAATACTTTCATACGAAACTTAACGAATGAATTCTTGACATATCACACGATATCACTATATAAAATTACGAAGCATTTCGTAATGGTGTAGTCAAGAAAATTCGACTAAAACAAAACCCAGTCGGTTCTGCTAATAATACTAGTTATCTCATATTTCACAAAGTTATAAAAAACGCTGAACAATTTGTACATAGATTTCACAATTATGATTTTGGCAAAAAATACTTTCATACGAAACTTAACGAATGAATTCTTGACATATCACACGATATCACTATATAAAATTACGAAGCATTTCGTAATGGTGTAATCAAGAAAATTCGACTAAAACAAAACCCAGTCGGTTCTGCTAATAATACTAGTTATCTCATATTTTCGACTGGGGAAAGAAATTTTATCTCTTTTATAAGTTTATATTCGAATGTCAATATTAACTGATTGTCTTGAAATTATCAGATGGATGGTAAATAAACTTCTTTATAAATTATCTAATGAGTGAGCAATCACGCAGTCAGAATGATGGATGTGTAAATAGCGGAAGATTTCACACAAATTTAAAGAAGGCAATTAGGTTAGTAAATAAAGACTGATGAAGATATGCTATTTCCATTGCAAAATACAATTGTCAGACGATTTGATATTAACCCGCGTTCTGTACAACGTGTAGGAGAAAATATTGCTAAATCGGACATTCTCGAAAGTATAAGCAAAAAGTGACATATTGTTATAATTGAAGGAAGATAAATCGGTTAAGGATAGTAACACTGTTACAGTTATCTCACTTCAATAATGCTGATATTTTTATATTACGCGCTTAAAAACTAATATTTGTTCTGTTTTATTCCTTCCCCATCGATAAAGCAAGCAAATCGGTGTTCAGATAATATCTTTCAGACAAATACAAACACAGACATTTTACTTCAGTGAATAACTCAATATCCATTTTAATCTTATCCGATCAAGGACAACGCCTCTTTTAAATCAGGTAGAACGGAAGATTTATGTTAAAGAATAATTTTTGATGACCTTTTCTTAAAAAAATAGTTTTTTAAACAACCATAATCTTCATTGTCCTGAATCTGGCCGGTTTCTTGTTGTATCTATATTTTGTCAACGATAATAGTTAATAAAAAGAGAAAACAGAACATTAAGCCAAAGCTCATTGCTGTTCCTACTTCGGGATTTCTAAGTATACGTTAGGTAATAAAGCATAGAACCAATTATTACGATTGTTGTCATCCGGTTGATCGATCTAAATGCACAGACAAACACACCCTCCCACAATCAGTAAGTGGTGTGTGCTCTTGTTCACTCTCTCGGGGTTGATTTGGTGGGAGGGTTGCAGTAATATTAAAAATATAGAAGGACCATACATATGTTGTGCAGTTAATGAAATTAAAAGAGAATTAAGTCTGATAAAATTGTATGTCATGACGTCCATAAGATAAGATATTATTAAGTTAGATTATTGTCACAGAATAGTGAATGACTGGTTTCAATATATATATATATATATATATATATATATATATATATATATATATATATATATATATATATATATATATATATATATATATATATATATACATATATATATACATATATATATATATATATATATATATATATATATATATATATCTATATATAAATATATATATATATATATATATATATATATATATATATATATATATATATATATATATATGTACAGCGTCAGTGAGGGTGGTTTATTAATTGTCGGCTCAAGTATTTTCGAAAGACTGAGCGCAGTTCAGCTCATGATGCATGCATTGCCTGCAGTTTAAAGATCTAAGTACCTATCTGCGCATATCGGTCACAGCTAGTGTACATTATACAGCAACTTCTCTGCAGACATCATATTACAGCCAGTCTGGTCAGAAAGCTCTCCTTTTTACGGAATTAAAAACCTTCCGTTAAAGAGCTGCCCATTTGTGGTGCTTTGTGTATGTTGCCCGTATGTGGTGCCGTGTGTACGGTGCCTTGTGCATGCTGCCTTTGTGTATGAAGCGTTACATATATATATATATATATATATATATATATATATATATATATATTACATATAATGGGGTGAGGTGAGGTCGCAGTTGTATGGTTTCTTGTGACGTATACATTGTGTCTGGTGACGTTGGTTCGGAAGAGTGTACTGGTGTTCTCGATGCGAGGGACCAAGGCTTCGCGTCAATTGGGTCTGTCTTTAATGTAAGGGCTTTCGAGAGATTCTTCAAAAAGACAGGGAGGAGGGGATCAAGCGTGGCGACTCCTTGACCATAGAGTAGAGTGGGTGGAACCAGAGATATATTTTAGATGTCAAATTGACGCCACGATAGTTATAAAATACGTTCTCTATATTATTGCTATTACCGTCTAAGCAAACGTTTCACATTTACGTATTTGAATGATAAATTCATTAATTCATAATTTCATCTTTACATTGCTAAATCATTACAAGAACAATAAAATCATAACATACATGCCTTTACCTTGATAAGTCGTTATACAAGCGATTCAACCAAAAGTACAGGCTTTTACATCTCAGTCTCGTTATAAGAGTGATATATATTTGTAAATACATACATATACTTGTATTTGTTGATCGGGGGATACGACGTTATTCACGATAGTTTTAATTCATTTTAGTTAAAATCATCCTTTGAGTTTTCTTCGTCGAGTTACTTTTTGTTGATAATTCCATGTTAAGAAACTTTATATTATTCCTGATATTTTGTTTATAATGGTGTCAGATTCGTTTATATTTAAACTGCGTTATAAATAAACATCTTATTAACGCAGTTGCTTTCGGTGTTTTCACAAATCCAGTTCCAACCAGGCTTCATCCTGTGACAATTAAAATGAATGTTGCCCAGTCTTTATGGCATACATTGTATGTTTTGCAGTCTAAATAATTAAGTTAGAATTGTAATATCAATGTAAACATGATTATATCTTCTGAATTTTACAATAATTACCTGTAACACTCTAGGATTTCACATGGGTTTGTGTTGCGTAAATATTTTGTTTTGTATTTTAAATGTGTTTATATTGCAACTAAATTCTTAAAAAATTATTGCAACAAAACAAATTTGAAGATAGTTATACGCTACTAGCAGAATACGTATTCTTAAAGCTCTTTCAACAAGGTATGTTCCAATCCTCTTCTGCAGTCAAAAAAGCGGAAGTGAATAAATGCGGATCTCTCACGCGCGATTAAGAAAATTATATCAGAATTATCTCACGAATATGAAAAATATAGCTATTATCATATGTATAAGACTTAAGAAAGTTTTTGTCACGGGTAACGCAGTCCTTGACGACGTCAAGGGTGGTTAATAGACAGTATAATATGTATTCTGTATTTATATTTGGCTTTCAGAGGTATTTCCAATATCAAATATCCAGGATGTACTGGAGTAGTAATTATATATTGAACATATCCTTGATGAGCATGATTTGATTTTGTAAGATGTCAGTGATAGCTTCCTTCAATTGCATCAAATACTAGATTATCTGTAATAGTCATGTTATATTTAGAATTCATTCATGAATATGACGACCACCGCTGTACGGATAATTGCTTTGTTTTGGAATACCTGCTAGTGGTGCCATTTGTCTCCATGACAAAGATAATTGGAAATCATTTATTAATAAGATAATTAAGTGATAATATAAGTTATATTGGTCAGTTTAAACAACAGTGTTACAAGCGTTGGTAATTTTACTTAGGTTATTATATAATGATTGATAAGTAATTTCTTATATGATATAACTTCTAATTGATGATAGAATCATAATTTCATTCCCGTGGAAAATTTCGTTTGCAATAAGTATTATATTAAGAAACAAAATATTGATGTAACCTGGTTTAGATAGTGTATTGTTGAAATGATGTGTTGTTTTGTATCATGATGTAGTGTTGTAATATTAAAGAAGACAGATTTAGTATATCGTCGTGTACTCGAGTATACCAATATTCTATCTGAAATTAAATACATTTTGATAAATTACGAAGTACTAGAACCATCATCTCTACGAAAATAATGTTTGTCTGTTTTATATTTGGAAGCAGTTATAAATATTTTCTTATTGATTTGGAAATTAGTGTATTTTGGTTATGGTGGTCCTTGATAAACCGGCAGAATTTCTGAACATTCTAAAACACTTCGTATTGATGATTTATATTTATCAATGGCAGAATATGTCGTGTTTACTTTTTTAGAGTGGTTGATACAGTAGGTTCATGAACGGTAATAGTTATTTGTTACTTGGGCGTTTTGATCAATTAATACTAACATAAATAAAATAGATTTTGTTTGGTGATTATACCGTGGAATTGTAGTAGGTGCATTTGCCATTCATTTTAGCAAGCCAGGGGCGTGTTTGCTCATTTTATTAGTTTTCAACCATGTCAAGTAGCCCATTCCACTGACTATATTTGTAACGTAACATATTAATCAATATTACATTATATTTATACGCTTTTGTTTTCTACGATTTATTTAATATTTTCATTGAAAATGTTCCAAAGGTATTTGAAATCAGTTAATTTGAAATCAGTTAATTTGAAATCAGTTAATTTGAAATCATGCAAAACAGAGGTTCATACAATATTATCTCATAGTTCATAATTTTGCAATTTGTTAGGATTAATCAAAAATCTTGTTTTTCTATTTATATATTCTTTAAAATGCTACCAAAGAACACAGTTGGATTAATATGGATCAAGTAATCAGATCAATTATCCTTGAAATGCAATTGCTTACATTGTCATATGATTGCTTTCAATATGGCTAAGACACTGTGTATACATACAATCACAGTTGATAGTACATATAATCGCACTTGCATCATGGTACTAATTGACAATATATTATTGTTTCCGTTTTGCACATAGATTCCTATCATTGACTGACATTTATATCTTGTACTCAAATAAATCATTGTTTTGTCTTTGTAAAGAGAACAAATAATAGCACATGTGTATCGTATCATACAAACAATGTAATTCTTTTGTGAAATTATTGATGTGTTAGTAATCATTAAACTTTTTCATTTTATAATGTGCAATTGTTCATATGCATTTTCTATTATCAATATCAATGGAATCGTTCATCACACTTTCAGTGAAGTCTGCTATGCTGGATAAGACTAAAAACTACCACAGTGTAACCATCATATATACATGGACGGAATACCTGTTAAAACTAAGATTTCAGATAAAAGCAACAAACACATACATTAACTAGTTTGTCTCTGTACTGTAGTGTAGCCCTGAAGAGTTGTTAATGTAATCAGGACGTGTTTATTATATATTTTTAGTTTTCCACGTTACCATTAAATCTCAAAGCATATATTTATGTCTCGAATCTGACGTACACAACTGATGGCTTGAAGCACGTTTCGTCTTTATCTGTTCCTTTAATTGTTGTTACAGTGGTGACAGCCGTTTTATAATGTGATAAATCACATAATTACTGAATACAAAAAAAATATAAATATAATAGTGATAATGTGATGACAGAAAGAATATGTGTAAGTAACAAAAATCGTGTCATTAATATCATACTTATTCTTAATAATATTTAAGTGGAAATCGTACCTTAACGGTGTGATAATAGAAATTATAACTTTACTATTGATAATGTACCAGCCTGTTACCAGGCTCATCCCCGGGATGAATAATGTCATGCATCCTCTAGTTTATAATTAACATAAACAGCATATATGAGATCCCGTCAAAAGAACTTATGTAATCAAATTCAAAAAAGGATACAGTCCAAGAGTATCAATTGTTTTAGAGTACGCATGTTCCTCATCAAAAATATACTCGCCTTGGGTCCGAATAAAATCTTATTTTTAAAGCAGCAGAATATCCTCAACTTTGCCCAAAATATCAATGTATGTTATTTTTCATTAGGTTAGTTTTGTTTCTCAGAGAATTATCTTCTTGTGAATTAGCTTTGATATATTTTGAAATTCATACTGCCTCTGCCGAACTCAATCGTTGATCATTTACCAAAATAAAATTGCTAAATGTATGTTTCACTACACATGAACAACATATATTTTTGTATAAATTCTCTAATACAATTAGTTTTTTCATGATGGGTCAGGTTCTGTTATTTAGTTATTTCTAAACCGAACCAATAATGGATAATTGGAATAACGTATCTCATCATAAAATGGAGATTGCACATGACACGAGTAGCACCTCGTTAGTTTCCGCAAAAGCAAAATTATCTTGTACCATATATTCACCAAGATTCGTAGTTGAGATAAACACACCACCACAAATAAAGTCATTTTTCTGCTTTCTAAGATCAGCTTCCTGTTCTTCTCAGATTATAACAGGATATTTTCTCTAGTTTAGATACACATCTCGTCGAACGCATTAACCAAGACGTAATTTAGCTAGATTTCCTCATCAAATGTAGCTGGGTTTGTTTCGAATTCCCGACATCAGAAGAGCAGACGAACATATCAGAGGGACCACTTTTGGAACGCGATATTTGACATTAGTTATGTCCGAATATCACTGTAGCTGATCTGACCTGGCCTTTCAGTGTGGTGCACGTCCTGGCAGTATTTGGTGTGTCTTCTCAAAGTTTCAACATATGAGATTTCATGGATACATTTTAAGGAAGAGACAATACATTTATTTGTGATGTGCTGCGATGCAACTAGTCCGTTGAAAATCTCGTCCAGCAGTAATAATTTTTAAAGCAGTAACTTGTCGATGCATTGCAACGGTTCGTCTAAATTGGAAAGAAAAATTTAGGTATTGTTTTGTTTTCAGAAGCAAAAATGAACGCGAGTCTAAAAAAACATTTGCAGTGATTTTTGAACTTTGGCGTTCAACATTTGAAATTCATTTAATCTCCTAATACAATGCTTATAAGGTAAGTCGAAGATGCAATTACTGTAATTTGATAATCAAAAGGTGGATGAAAATCCGACCCAAATCATAACAGTCCTTGCTTTACACTTTCATACATCAACGCGATTGTATGAGCTGCTGTGGACACACAACATAAATGCTATATATAAACTATTGGATGTGCATACAAGTGTAAAATAAAAGCGATGAATAGTTTCCTCAATATCTTTCGGGAAGCGACTTCAACCAATGTCATATTCATGATATCTGTCCGATTCCTAGCCTAGTTGTCGTGATAATGCTCACGATATAATGCATATAGTCCATGTTATCTAACATTATATACAATGTGTAGGTAGTATGTTAAATAAGTCTACATTTCTCTGAAAGAAACTAATTGCATACATGTTCTATATAGGTAAATTGGTCTTACACATCGAACGTATCAACCTATTGGAATAAATGTCGTATCATTTTTTTATATTTATTGGCAGTCTAAATATAAAATATGTACAAAAAATTGTTTAAAGATGCAATGTAAAAGAATAGTTTTGTTTCCTCAATATCGCCTACCTAAACAAATTTTCCGATATATATATATATATATATATATATATATATATATATATATATATATATATATATATATGGTAAAGTCCTGTTTTCGTGCCTTGATGTGATCCTACCACGTAATTCGTTATGATAATATTGCTACAAAACAAAGTGTAAAACCTTTTCAACACCATATAATATGTCCGGATATCGTGTTCAATATGTATTCATTTGTCTCTTTTGTACATAGCGCCAGCAGTGGCAGGCATAGTGGTATGATAAATTGAATATCAAACATAGCGTAACGTTTCTGTATAGATATATACGTCTTACCATTTCGCACACAACCACAGATTTGGATCAAAATGTATATGAATTTGTATACATCACGGCAGTCTATATCGATCAATTTAATTCGATTTGCACACAAATGCAAAAATATAAAGATGGCATTGTTCATCAATAGCGCTTCTGAATGAGATATTTTTGAGAGTTATGTTTATGATTTGTCTAGTTTGTTTTTTAACGGAGCACCAGCACATTTAGGCTATTAGCGAACCACAATAGTTTGTATGTATACATGTGAAAAATACCAAAACGTTTAATATCGACCAGCGATATCAAAAACCAGTTAGTTCTAAGCAAAATGGTAAGATGTTAGTAATAATGCAATAGTAATCTACCCAATCAACGAGAGATTAAATGGTGTAAGTTAGTGAAGACAGATGAAAATATGCTGATAGTAAGGGCCTATATTTGAATTACATCAAAATGCTCTAGGTGAAGGTATAGAAGTTATACATTTTAAAATAATGCTTTTCTTCCCTATGGAACTCTAAAGTACAAATGAGATGTATAATTATCAAAAGATTCCCCTTCATATCATATATATTATAATAGTTCTCAGGCGTAGGTTCCAAAGTGCTTAACAGTGAGTGGTTAATTGCAAGTAACGCACTATGTTGGATCTTCACCTTTCAGTATTCGGAAGTGGGTTACGTACGTTGGAACTACTCTAATTCATGCAATCACTACCTCTTTCTTACTTGTGGTTGTTTTGATGGAGTGAAGCTTGTTATTCACGGCATTATTCCACGTGGCTTGTCACATCTGGCGTAAGGACTCCTTGATACTAGGTTAAAATCAGATGATTCCTGATATAGAACCATTTTAACAGCGAGATCTGCGCTTTAACCACCTTTAATATCAATATCGCTAGGTAACCAACATTATATTGTATTGTAGTAGGTACGAAGCTCAGTAGCGAGTCACATAAGACAATGCTGTTTAAAATGTTTAAAATACATTTTTGTTTCAATAAATCTCAGAGCAAGGTATGCATCATTTACCAAACTAACTTTTGTTATGTGTTTGGCACTAACGAAGGCTGCAGCGGCATTTCACTCATCCTTTGATACATCCGTACAAATTCTAGTGTAGTTTTTAAATTATGTGAGGAATTCACGATAAGACTTCTGGAAGACGTAAGGGTTTTTCTTAGATTTCTTCAAAACGTGTTTCCGAGACAAACGTTTTCTGAATTCGAGAATGATTAATTTTGCTAGTCAAGGCTGGATGATATATTGATGCCAGAAGAAGGTATGGCATTTGGTTTGTTCCCATTTAACGTTTTGTATTTACATTGAAAAACAGCCGAATATGCATTCTTTAAAGGGTTTGATCTTAATTTCATAGCGTACTGTGCAGAAAGTATGTATTGCGATGTGATAAATGTAGTTCATTCGCTTCCGCGAGAAGGCTTTCACATGGAGATGTATTAAATGCTCACAGAGCGAGTCTTATTCCCAGATCTCGAATTGGGTCAAGCAGTTTAAAATATGACTTCCTAGCTGAACCATAAACACCTTTGTTTATGATGGCCATTCGTTTTACACTTACAGCATTACACTTATATAATACTGGCAGCCATATATAGCCTATATTGTGCTGAAAATATTTCGTTAAACCATACAAAACTTATAGCATCGAAGGGTGTTTGCAATGTATATCTCAACTATTTATTGCAAAAGCCCAACTTTGACTACTTTGGGTGCTGTTGGTTTGCTAAAGGTGAGTACAAATGTGTTGGTATCCTGCATATTGTTATTACGTTTGATACGTATTTTACGCACTCCAGTGACACCTACATGTTTCATCCATTTGATGATACATCTGTCGTTGCCCCCAGCCAGGTCACGACAGCGCATTATGCCTATGAAAGAATTGAGTATAGTGTGAGCGAACAAATTCACTGGTATATCGAAGAATGTATTCATTTCCATGATATTGTCTGTCTGACATTATATTCGCTCACACTCGAGAAGAAGGCAACCCGATGTTAATTGTTTGACACGTTTTGTTGTGCCAATAGATCCTTAATGTTTGTTCCATAACAAACGGAGATAGTTAGAGTCATACTTATATTGAATAACCATGAAGCGTGGAAATGATTCGACGACACATGCTTCGTCGTCAGAGTCAGACAGTGGTTTTATACGTTTGTTGTATGTTTTTAAACTTCAGCACCCATGCTCCCCGACCATCATGGAGCACGAGGAGCGGACACTTATCAAGTACAAGGATACACAGATGCTATACTCAGTAGATAAATGTACTTATGATTAACTCGTGAAGTCTCCATCTAGGGTCACTAAAATTACCTCACGATTGACCAGTTAAGCTACCCTTTTCAAGGAAGTTATCTATACCTTGGGCAAGGACAAGTTAACGGGATAGAATATAGGAACAACGGTGGTATCAGCAGATACAAGAATTATAGAAAAAGTGAGCAAGTAAATACAGACTTCCTATGGGTCGGCGTGACCAGCCGATTTGTCGAGAACAGGCCTATCCCGACCACCCGTCTAAGAGACGTAGAGACCAAAGCAGTGTATTGCATTGTAAAAGCCTCCGCTCAACCATCAGGATCCTTTCCTCTCCAGACACAGGTCACAACCCACAGTAAACATGTTGCCTCTACTTAGTCGCCTCTTACGACATGTATTGAGGAACGTCGTACCTGTCATACAACCCCGAACCCACAACGGGTAACTATCATGGTAAATAAGTCCTCATTTGTCTGTCATTGTCTCTTTGCATAAGTTTGCATATATATATATATATATATATATATATATATATATATATATATATATATATATATATATATATATATATATATATATATGTATGTATGTATGTGTGTGTGTGTGTGTGTGTGTGTAACCAAGGCTGATTGTAAGATTTACACGCAAACTGACGAGATTTCTCTTGATATATAGCAAACATACCTTGCTATCCAATACGTAATAAACGTACGGTAATATGTTACATAAATCTTCATTTTGTCCGATCATGTCTCATTTGCCTTCAATTTTTTCAATTTAGGTAAATACGCCTTGCACATCGTACGCATCCACACATTTGGGACACATTTTATATACAATAGTATCATTATTGGCAGTCTAAATTGAAATATGTAAATTGATTTGCGTAGAAACGCAAAATAATTATTCATTGTTTCATCAATATCATTGAGCTAAACTAATTTACCTATATATATATATATATATATATATATATAAAGTCACTCTATTCTTACCTTGTTCTAATTCTAGCACGTAAATTGGTTAAAAAATATTGATATTAAGCATAGTGAGAAACCTATCCAACATGATATAATATGTGTAGGTATTATCTTGATTAGGTCTTCTTTTGTCTTTGAGCCTATCCATAACATTTCGGTATGGTGCGAACGTCTTACCATTTCGTATACAACCATTGATTTGGATCAATTTAATATTAATTTATATATTTCGCGGCGGACTTAAGAGATCAATGCCATTATATTTACATAAAAATGAAACATGAATAAGATGGTATTGATTCCTCAAGATCACTTAACTAAACAACTTTACGTATATATACGGAAACGTTGTGAAGAGGAATCTAGGTTTAGGAAATTAAGAAATAATCTTGAGTAAATACTATACCCGCCGTTTTCTATCAGTCTGTCTATCTCTGCCTCTCATTCTCTCTATCTCTCCACCCACCCACCACCAACTCTCTCACTCTCACTCTCTCTCACTCTCTTTATCTCTCTCTCTCTCTCTCTCTCTCTCTCTCTCTCTCTCTCTCTCTCTCTCTCTCTCTCTCTCTCTCTCTCTCTCTCTCTCTAGCTGACATTAAATGCAAGAAAAGACACTTCATTGTATTATGTTCAGATAATTTAATTTGATTAAATATGATCGTGATAAAACAAGTGTATATTCGATTCAGTGACAATGATTGTACTATACTCTCTATATTGCTATAGAATGGTCCTGGCCTAACTCTCTTTCCAAATTTCATGACACATTACTTATTATAATTGTAGGGTATGGTATGACAACTTACATGGTCTTTCTCAGTTGAACGTTTCAATTACTTCATCATGCCGTATATATTTTTAATAAAAAAGCAAAACGATCAGAATGGAATTGTTGTTTTTGTGTGAGATTTTTACCTATAGTGTATAGATCTCATTTAGTATATTCTTATTTAATGGGCGAGTCTCTAATTTAATAACCTGTTCAGAGTTTAAAAATTGGTAGAACACCTTAACGTATATGTTATTTTTTTTCTTTTCAAATTTAAAACATTTTCGTTGGAAAGGTATATATTTGTGAATCCCTAATGTGCTTTAAATAATTGAAATGAACAAAAAACGACGTTTATTTTCTCAGTGTATAAGTTTCATTTCTCTATGAAAACTGATTAATAATTAGATAATGATCAATGAGTCATAATGTTTACTGATTTGTCATATACGTTAATTTCTTTGCTTTTACTTTTCATAAGCGAGTCTAAACCGGCATGCATGTGATATGTCGATGTTAGCCATTAGCCTGTATGGAGAGAGAGAGAGAGAGAGAGAGAGAGAGAGAGAGAGAGAGAGAGAGAGAGAGAGAGAGAGAGAGAGAAAGAGAGAGAGAGAGAGAGTTTGCATGATAGCAGCTTCAATATTTGTATCCTGTACATATACTTAGCGTAAGTAACAGCTGGCTAGCTTGACCCTCGCCATTAAGAGGTTAGTGTTAAGACTGATGGCATGGTGTCAGGATAATGTCACTGGGTGGGACATCATACTATATATGTGCGGCATGATGCCCTATTGCTAGCTATCTCTATTAGCTGACATACGGCAGACATCGTTAAGATATCACTGAACA
>JARLTB010000050.1:10160000-10194853 GCA_030141615.1 Unio pictorum
ATGATATGCACCACGCATTACGAAACGTTAACGCTACATTACAACGAGTATTGACATTTTGTATTGTTAAACCTATAATTGTTAACAGTCATAAACATACAAAGATCATATAGAGATATATTTAAAAACTATTCATTGCGTATTTTATAATTTGCTGATTATGATGTCTAAGTATGAAAACTTTGAAGCAATTACTGCTTTCAAAACCACCAACTCTTAAATGAAGACGAGCGAACGATCATGGATGTATTCAGTGATTATCATGGCTTTTTGTACTATTGTTAGTACTTGCGCTAATTATAGACTAATCTGCCATTACATCAAATATAATGATAATAAAGATTTGTGCCGAATAATAGCAAGGTAAATGTGCTTTTTAAGAATAACTCTTCTTTGTCGTATTCGTATTCGACAAAGATAAACACCGGAACTCTATCTTTAAAATTGGCGTAGACGTCATGGTATCCAAAATATTTGCATCTGCGACAAATTGAATATAAGAACTTCATCTACAAGAGTGCTTTTGTCTCGGAAAAATGTTTGTTTCCAAGGACAAGCAAAGCACCATTGGAACTTGTACCACATACATCATCTGACAGTTAAAGACAGCAAGACTAGAATTGAAACAATATGACCAGTTTAAGATCTCGAGTCGAAGTTCAGCATTACAATTGGTATAGATTGGTGTGGTTTCACAAAGATATTGGTTGTTTGTTTTAAGCAAATCATAAGAGTCTAAAGTTCATGACCTACGGTGTGAAGGCAAGTTTATCTGAAATAAACACATACAGTCTATATTGTTATCCCACGTCGTCACCTTTGAACAGTGTCGTTAGAAAGATGATGCAAGTAAACAAGTCATATACACAAAGTAATTTAAATATGTGTAGATAAAAACAAAGCAATATATATATATATATATATATATATATATATATATATATATATATATATATATATATATATATTTATCTATCTATCTATCTATCTATCTATCTGTATGTCTGTCTGTATGTCTGGCTGGCTGGCTGGCCGTCCGTCCGTCCGTCCGTCCGTCCATCCATCCATCCATCCATCCATCCATCCATCCATCCATCCATCCATCCATCCATCCATCCATCCATCTAACTATCTATCTATCTATCTATCTATCTATCTATCTATCTATCTATCTATCTATCTATCTATCTATCTATCTATCTATCTATCTATCTGTCTATCTATCATATATCTATCTAACTATTTCACTCTCTCTCTCTCCGTCTGTCTGTCTGTATGTCTCTCTCTCTCTCTCTCTCTCTCTCTCTCTCTCTCTCTCTCTATATATATATATATATATATATATATATATATATATATATATATATATATATATATATATATAATACCACTGTCTTAACAAAGGTCATGTTAAGTTTATTAGTTTGAAAGAACACACAATCTGACACTTAGATAACACTGGTTTAGTTGAAGTGGCGAAGCGTGTCGACGCCTTTATATGTGGTGATCCAGATCTTCTTTTTACCTTTCTTCAGCTAGAACAGATCGAGTTATTTCGCCAATTGTGAGGTTGAAGGGAATCAATGTTTGAGATAGATTTACATATTATAAAATCTCTTTACAATCAATATCATGTTGATTGCATGTGTAGATCGAATGTTGTTATTGGTATCTTTGTGGGTCTTGTGTTGGACGGTAGTCGGTGAGTAACACTTTTTCATTGTTAAATGCAGTCTTATTGTTTCCAATCCTAAAGCAAAACAGGGATGTACTATGACAATCGTTTTAATATATCTTGCAATTCAGATACTGTCAATAGATTCCAAATACTGGTCAGAATAGATTTTTGGTTAAGTGGATAAAATATGCATTGATGTTTTGCGAAACAGTCATCCACTGCTTACATGTTAAGAAAGTTATATAATTGTTAATATTGCATAATATAGTTAAAAAAGTTGGAATTGATAGTTTAAATTTTCTTTCTGCGTGTATAAGGTGTCTTCGGAGTATACAAATATGTTATCACACCAAACCTTAATCGATATTAGATTGAACTAAATGAAGATGCAATTCACTCGTATGATTACATGTTGAAATATGCACTCTTTTTAACAAATTAAATTCAGTAGCTAGGCTAGTAAAACAATGATATGACGTTTAATTTGAGGGACATTTACGGGTATCTAGACTACATACTATATTTATACAATGTTATCAACAATGCTGCGTATATGAGTAACAGTCATGAAGTTTAAATTATCATTTACTTATTCGAAGATTATATTGTCAGACAAATATTTCCATGGTAGAAAGTTATACGGCATAAATATATCGAAAAATATATTCTGCATATTCAAAATAATATTCAATTCAACCTTTGTGCAATACATTAAAAACCTTAACGTCATGCGTATGAGTGAGTGAGATGACTTTTTCACAGCTACGTGACGAACGTTGGACTAAAATTCCCAGGAATAAATGATGTTCTGTGGATATTTCCATATATTAAGATTTTATGGCAAGTGAACTGTAACACGAGATTGATGAGTTTGAAAATTGCACATGCTTTTATTGAGAGTGCTTGTTCAATTTTGCAAATGGAACAAATCTAATATTCAAGAAGAATAACGTCACCTCAGTTGTATGTAAATCTTATGTTTGTCATTCAAATAATTGCTAATTATGAAATCAGATATATACAATGAGGTTACTTTTTTCGATAATCAACGTTGTTGATCAACCTCAACCATTAAGCGTGATATAATACATTAAATATTTAGTTTTAGAAAACACGTGCTGTATAGCTTGACATCTTTATAAGCTAATCACGGATGACATAAATGATTCTTATATATATATATATATATATATATATATATATATATATATATATATATATATATATATATAATCACCTCATTGTTGACAGCAAAGTTATGATATCAGGATACCATAATGCGGCTCCCTTCTCCGGTGGTACAAAATGGGTTGTGCTAAAAATATTGATCGCACCAAGGTAGCGCTCTTAAGACAAAAGAGCTAGCAGACTTGAGTTTGATAACTGTACATTCTAGAATATTTTGAAACGCACAGTTATAACGCATTAGGTTATGTCAGTAAATGCTATCCAAACAATCAGTCGAATAATTAACCTGGCTAGTGTCTAGTTGAACATTATATTAAGAAGTTAATCAATATTTTGCTCTCAATCCCTGTCTTTTACACAAGTTCAAGAAAGCTTTTTCTTGGCATTATCTATCCACAGGAGTTATCAGACTGGTCCGTAATATTCAATATATAAGACTGTCAATTTTTAAACAAATATAATCACCTTACTTATCATGTAAGTTGGGATACTCTATGGAGAGAATACGTGCACATTAATGATTGTGTTATATGTAAAAGAATTGTTACGTTTTCGATTTCGTGGGACAATGTACATAATACGACATGTTATATTATCACATCCAGTAAGATACATACCCACACACATAGATATTCACCCACCCATATATATATATATATATATATATATATATATATATATATATATATATATATATATATATATATATACTTGAACCTGAAATGTCACAAGCGTACAACATGATTTTCGACAAATTGTAGGACAGTACCAACGATGAGTATAATGACTTCCTACGAAAAAAATGGCAACTGTTAATAGTTTGATATAATTGAAGACATACGGTAATTATGCTACCAGTATGGCACATATGTGGCATTATCATATATATGTAGTTGTCAATATATTATAGATATAATAATATAATACACAAGTTCAAAATCATGTAAACATGGTAATAATTAAATAACTACAGTGCAACATTGGTGACGTACCTCTTCATATTTAATGATTGAAACACATATTTTAAACATTCTTTTCCAATGGAAACTTGTAAACTGTATGCATATTTTCCTTAAACTCATTGTATCATTGATATCACAAATAATTAAACCTACCTTTGTCGTTTTGATACTTTTAAAACTAACACCATTGATAATTCGTATTTACACTGAATCAAATGATGCTGTTTGAATTAAATATTTATAATATGTTTTTTGTGTCTTCTATTACAATGATGGGTATGAGGGTAGTAATATTTTAGAAATATCGATCTGTTAACCTTAACACATTACATATTAATAAACAGCGTAGTCCCGTTGGAACGAGTGACGGGTTTAACTATTTAAGTATGCATGGTCGTCTAAACCTGTGGGTCCGAAATTATCTAGAACGGAAATAAGTCCTGGTTTGGAAGGATGATGTAATTAAAGAAGTCTTAAAATAGGACAAAACCTATCCTATTTTTAAAACAATGGACACAAATAAATCAGGTTACATCATCTTTTCTGGACTGGCAGTATTTGCTTATCCAGCTTTCAACATAACTTTCCTATCATTAACATTATTATGATTACTCTCTCTTGCTCTCTGTCTCATATTCTTCTTTCTTTATAATATGTTTGTTAATTAGACTGTAATATTAATGTATACATTGACCTATTAGTAGTTATGCCTTAAATCAAATATATTTAGTTGATGCTGGTGCACATCCCTGGTAATAATCCAGTGTCTGAAATTGCAAAATGCAATTCTAATCATATCACTTTCTATACAGTTTGATGTATCGACGATTTTGATCTTTAACTAAAGTTCAATATTTGTACAGCGTGACGGTATGCATATAATTTTCATATTACTTTTCAAGTTGTATAAACTTCAACAATATATTTATCAATTTGTCTGATTTTCAGCTCAGTCCGAGTTATGTCCTACAGACGTGCCAAATGGAATTGTGGAGTCACAGTGCTCACGTCAGATTCGGAGTGTGTGTAAGTTCACGTGTGACTCATTTTATAAACCGGCCAAGGGCGTCCAGAATGTAACCTGTGGCAGAAACGGAAAATGGACATTTAAATCATCCGTGTGTGTAGGTCAGTCAGCTTTGATTCGATATTTGTTGCAAGCAACATTCTATGATTATAAAAATTCCTAATTTTGAAAGATGCGTAATGTATATCGATCAATGGATGAGATTTTTCAGAGTATATCGAGCTCTGTAGCTCTCTTCTTTGTACATAATAATTAAGTGATATTTTGGCATATATCATAACTTCTAAAGTAAACACACATCTTATCTAATCCTAAAATTTATATTTAGGGGAGTCAGCCTGAAAACGTCATTTTGTACACTGTCAGATTGAGTTGAAAGACAATATTTACTGTTATGTCATATTTAGCTACGTACATGTGAGCTTGTACACATCATACAATTGGGATTTAATTGTAATATGTCCAATGTCGTGAATAGTCTTTAGAAGATGAGAAAACTTAATAACGTGCAACGGTCATGTTAGTTCAAACATAGTTTCGTTAGCGTTTATTGATTATTGAGCAAATTACTCACTTACTTAATCACTTACTAGTGTCCCTAAACAAACTGACCACGATGTATGTCAGTAAACTTTAACACCATGTGGCAGAATAATATTAACTCAAAATTGTTTGCTTGATTTTCCCTGCATATCAATCAGTTGCCGTTTATTTCGTTACTACCACGATTGCATATATGTGCAGTTTTTAAGGGCGGCTTTTATTTCTGCCAACACTGTAACTTTGTCAATGGTTCCATACAGCAAATACACTTTAAATAAGCAGTATTTGTTCTACCGTAGTAAGTTACGAATGACAAACATATATAGTGTTACTACTGACGACATATAAACCACATGCAATTGATATAAGCCATCAAAAGTCCAAAATATAGTACAAATATACAATTGCGGTCACAATTTCTGAAATGGCTTGGTTGATAATAGTCACTTGTGTGATGCGGCACATATATGGTGTAAACAATTAACACGCATTATATGTTTATATCATATGAGATTTCTATGATTCTCTCTTGCAGCTGTTCTTTATTTAGAATATATTTTCCTGGCAATATCATTAATGGCATATGCATTATATTCTTTTTCCTGTATTAAAAGGAGTGTTTTGCCTTAGCATCTGCCTCTCCATATATAAGCACACACTTCTTACCAAATAATGCTTGGTGTGCTACTGCATATGTCAAGCAACGAGTGCAGGAGCCACTAAATATACAGGATCAAATTCATTCGCTAATATAAATGCTTTAATGAGTGATATAACACATTGACTAATAATACAAAATGCATTAAGTATAAATCTGCATATTAGTGTCCCTCATTTTGCAACTTAGCCGCTAGACAGAATAAGGTTAACGACGAGGATCACAGTAGCACACACATATATATATATATATATATATATATATATATATATATATATATATATATATATATATATAGACAGTGTCAATGTCGGAAGCTCATCCTCCTGGAGATACTTTAGTATATATATATGTATATATATATATATATATATATATATATATATATATATATATATATATATATATATATATATATACATATATATATATATATATATATATATATATATATATATATATATATATATATATATATATATATATAGTCTGTCTGTCTCTCTCTATTTATATATATATATATATATAAATATATAATTATATATATATATATATATATATATATATATATATATATATATATATATATATATATATATATATCCAAGCGCCCAAACGGTCACGACATTTAGAATTTTAGAATAAATATAAAAAAAATTATTTTTCTGTTTCTTTGACAGTTTTATATTTCTCTTACACGCGGATCTCTGAGCTAATCAATTTTCTTCTTACCTGCTTCACTTATGTAAGGTTACCTTTCAACAGGAATAACCATTGCTCGACGTCAATGTCGCCGAAGGCAAACCAGCCCGTGCCAAAACGTACTGCTGCAACAAATCACGATCGTTAATGAGTTTATTCTATTAGAATTTCACAAGGACGGTTTCTTTTTCTTCACGGTCACATAAAGGCAATATACTCACGAACAGTTGTCGAAATGTTATAACAATTAATGTTCCACTGTGCTGACTATGTATATTATTATTAATTTCCAGTTTTCATGTGCGCCCTACTTCATAGTATGACAGGTATGCCTAACCCTACATAAAATGTGTATGTACAGTATTATTTTAAGCATGTATACTCATCTTTAATATGCCCTATTTTAAGTTTTAAATCTTGTGGTGTTTGCTGCATTACAAATAATAGTTTAATGTTGGGTACTATGAAGTTGTCGCTAATGTAAAAGTTATATTTTATGACAGTTACAAAGAATGCATACTTACTATGTCTACCTTTTATTTTAAATATATACATCTGTTTTGTTTTCTTCAGAGAAAGATCTTGGTATGATAATGACGTTGAAAAATAAAACATTTACTAAAGATATATTTATACTGCCTCTTGCTTCGAAGAGAAAGCCCATCCGTGGATCTATCAGGCCATATCGTTGTCCCGAAGACGCACTGTTTACAAGCGTTGCCGGAGACTATACATTGCAACACGTATACATGTACGATTATTATTAACACACTATATACATGGATGCCAACTTCTCTATCGATGTTTCTGGAAATGATGTAATGATGATTTTCCATAGAGGGCTTTCAAGTGATTATGTCAATTTGGCGGTAGACTGGATCAGTCATATCATTTACTGGACAGACCCATCGTTCAAATGGATCATGGTTAAATCCCTTCTAAGCAATGACATGTCCATGTACCGTGCTCTCATTCATGATAATCTGAATGGACCTCGCGCTTTGACTCTGGACCCAATGGAAGGGTAAGTCCAAATAAATCGGATTATTTAGTTTTGAATGTGTTGATAACGTCAAGAATGTATCTACGTGTTACACGATGCACCTCTCAAGCTGAAGATTAATATAGATTAGACGTGTTTGTGTCAAATATGATATATATGCATATACTTTAAGTGACGGATACAAAAAGTTCCTTCTATGTTGTGATTTGCCAATATCATATCTTTGTTTGATACTTTACGTCAAGTGACATATCGTATTGTAGAAAACTTTGAACGTGACTGCCTTGTCTCGTAAAAATACAATGTCTAAAAGACAAACCTTTTTTTATCAACAGTCTGTTATTCTGGAGTGATATTGGTAGTTGGTCAAAGATTGAGGTATCCAGTTTATCAGGTAGGAATCGGAAGACCCTGATATCTTCGAAACTAATTTATCCATACAGTCTGGCTGCTGATTATGCTGCACGACGTCTGTTCCTATATGATTCGGGCAGAAAATCCCTGGAATCATTCACTTACGAAGGCGAGGATAGGAAAAACTTCCGTAGACACGAATACGGCGATATCTTCAGCATATCTCTTCATAAGGTGAGCCTAAACAGAATAAATGTCCCAGTTTCAGATTGTTGAGGCACTCCGTTTTATGTTTGAGATATAATCCTCCAATTTGTTTATGTGCTTGAGTTCCGATAACGTAAATTGGTATGATGGTTTACATTATTAATTACATTCATAATATCTGACGTATAATCGTTAGCGTTGCGAATATGAACTATCAGAATTAAGAAATCGTAATTTACCTTCATTGAAAATTGTAGGTTATTATTTTAATGAAGGTTAAAAGTGTTTGTATCCTAATTTACGGAGTTAAGACTTACATTAATCTTATACATGAATTTAAATGTCTTAAAACGTTGATTTGCGAAATGTGTCGACTAGTAATTTTTTGAAAACTTAGAAGAGATTATGCGTATTATTTTAATATCAAGCGTTGTATATTGATTATGTTGTACTTTAAATATTACTCTCTACTTACACACACACTCATATATGCAAATACACATATGCACACACAAACACACCTATTTACATAAACATTTATTCTAAACCATAGAAGGGTAGAATATACATGTTTGTTTGAAATTAGAATTGTGAGTTATTTTTTCAGGACGGTTTGTATGTGACAGACAAGAGAAATTTTATTTACTTTATCGTAAATAAAACGAGTGGGGACCTGATATACGGAAGTGCGCACACACCTGTCCTAGGTTTGACATCATTTCGCCCCGATGTTATGTTCAATTCTTCAAAGGGTTTGTATTTTTATTTGTATTCATCTATATTGGTTTGACTAAAACTGAATCATAATGTTATATCAGTTTACTCACT
The DNA here is from genome assembly GCA_030141615.1 of Unio pictorum. Lineage (NCBI taxonomy): Eukaryota > Metazoa > Mollusca > Bivalvia > Unionida > Unionidae > Unio > Unio pictorum. The sequence continues at coordinate 10,169,151 of JARLTB010000050.1, forward strand.
TGTGTCGTTAATTCTCCTCATATCTTGTCAGAAACTAATATAGGGAAGTCACCATTCAGTTCTTCCAGATAAAGCCTTGGATCATTTTTTTTGCATGCTTGCAGACCGCTGTATCAACCATAGATGTGCACACATTTGTGTGGTGGAGAAGGATGAGGCTATTTGCCTTTGTAAAGATGGGTACACCCTCAATACAGACAAAAAAACTTGTTCATGTAAATATACTAAGACTCGTTGATTTGTATGTCTTGTTTTATAAACGTTTGTATTATAATGTCATTTAATATGGTATGATTCATATGCCTGTAATTATAAAAGGAGGTTACGTTGCCAATTTCTGCAGGAAATAAATGCTTTACTTAAGTCGACTGATAAATATTATTGAAACAACACTATTCTAAATCAATAACATAATGCTTATACACATTTGTTTGTATATATTTACAATACATTTGTTTTTACTAATTTCCATATGCCAGTTTCAAATGAATGTATGTAATATCACAAGTGGATAACTCTGAACACAAACATATTATTACGAAGTAAATAATAAACAAATAAATTGAATATCTGAGCATTCCCAATACATTCATCTTTTAATCATGACTATTTTCAGTGAGAACAAAGTATTTCCATCGTGGACTGATATTCAGTAATGCCAGTAGTATTTGCGTTGTTCATATTAGAGTCGTGGCAGATTTTACATTCGATCCCAAGTGCGTGATGTCTTATAAAGGCACTACGCACATGGTTATGGATACGGATCAGAGACGGATGATCATAGTCAAAGAGATGTCTATATACTGGGTGCCGGTAGATAAGCCCAAATTACGTAAACTGGCTAAATCAAATGGAATAATTAGCGGTAACGTGACATTTAATCTAAAATATTTATCTGACATTTAAAATAGTATTAATTACATATTATACGGTTTAATAGTATAATACATCCACAAGGCATGTGAGATAAGTTTTATACTGGTTATTTTTTAATTCGTAGTTTAGAGTCGCATACATATGCACGCATGACTCTCGCTCGTTCTATGCGATATCTAGCTCTGATGCGTTCATGCAATATGTTTATTTATCATTCTCATACGTTATTAAAACTTGGCAGACTCGTCGTCTATAACGAGCAAATTAAATCTTATATATTTAGTCGCTTCAAATTATGGAACAATAGAAGAGGAGAAAGATTAATTTGTTTCATCCACAAGTTATATTGTCGATTATAACGTGTCTGATTGACTAGGGCACAAGTGAGAAATTCTCTAGTACAAACGGATTTGAAACTGCATTCAAATGAAATGGAATTCTGACTTAACACGTATCTATCAAACAATAGATATAGATTCCTGTACCGGATAAGAGCAACGTTTGATTAATATGTTAAATTGTGTGATGGCTACTGGCACTGGGATCAAATAATGCATACTTTGCATTGGAAAATGTATATCTGCACGCCAGCAACCGAATGTGGGTGATATATATGTAATGTCAAAATGAGAGGTTGGTGAGGTCTAACATACCAAGATGCATTAAACTCTGTCGATGTTGTAAGTACTAGACATCAACAGTGAGGTTGTTTTCTATGTATAAAAGTATATGTAAGTCACGATATTCAGATGACATTAAAATATTCTGTCAAGCAACTATACGTTACAGAAACTTACTTTTGTCAAAACTTATTTATTTCCTTATGTTTAGATACCAAAAGCCGAACTTCTACGATTTTGTGAAACCGTATTCTTTCTTTGACAATCAGTTTCAAAACTTGGGATGTCCTTTATGTAATACAGATAACATGTTATATTATGTATTAAAAAATGAAGAACACAACAATACATGGGTGTAATTTGAATATTTAAATTTATCATTCATACCTACGGCTACATATAAGAAATATCAACAATTATGATGATTGTCGTAGAAACGTTCATTTTCGTGATGAGACCATGGGAAGCAATGGTACAAGTATTTACAAAAAAGCTTTGGGTTCGCGCCTAAAATTACCTAAACAGTTATCCAATAATGAAGTTTTGACACAGCTCAAACATTCTTGATCTGTGATACTTTCTTGGATCTTCCAGAGTGGCTGATAATATGGAATATTAACAATGTAGTTGATACGTTGAATATCGCATCAGGTATACAAAACTATTAAACTCATTATTTAATAACACGATAATGATGTATGTTTGAATAGATCATTCTAGTAACGCAATAATTCATTATGTATTCAAACGCATATCTGTATGAACAATTATATAAATCTGGAATGACTATTAGATGCAAAAATATTAAAATTAGAAAATAAAATCATTTTAGTAATACAATGATTATGATATTTTCCTATGGGGACATACACTTGTCCACAAATAAATATCAACCGAAACGGATTGCATGCAACTTAATGCAACGCCAATTGTAATAATGAGAGTGTCATCAACTTATCAAAGCTGAAAAACACAGCTGTCGACAGGAGTATTTTGTAGTGTTGGATACCTTACTCACAATTATAAATATAAACCAATGTTTACTCACTTGAAGCACAAATACAGGAGAACAAATATATACGTGAAAGTGATCATGGCTGATTAAAGCAAGAGACTAACAATTAAGTTTTCTCGGTATTTCCTTTCGGATTGTCAATGTTAGACAGACAAATCTGTTTAAAATATGGAACTTTAATGTTTAATAATGAAATAGTTTGAATATAGTTTTGGACATGAGGGATCAACAAAAAAGACAAAAGTTCTAAAAATAATTCGTATAAGGCAGATTGAAATTTTAAGGCAGAGCCTAACATAATTACGGAAGAAGAGGTGTCTATGACAGTACTACAGCTGTAATAAATGCCACGGCGTATTCATTCCTTTGTTTTCAAGGCCTGGCATGGGACGGATACAATAGAGACGTGTACTGGACAGAGGAGGACACAGGCACCATTTGGAGGAAGGAAATAGTTCCTGGCAATCCACACGTTTTTTATCGAGGTCTTACTAAACCACGTGATATCATTATTGTGTCCCATGAACGGTAGGTATTTAGACAGTGATTATGTCCATTATATGTTAATTCATACATGATAGGTAATTAAATCACCTAAACAGACTCGACATCTAGTAATGTCCCAATAACGCAAACGTCGGTTCAAGTATAACAGGAATTTTTCGATGCGAATATATCTAGTTGGTGATAGAAGAAATATATATCACAATAAATGTATAATAAACACCCATATATCTACATATTTTAGGCAAATGCATCCTTTTTCTATACATTTTTCCTACAAATTGCATCTTATTGTTTACAAATTTAAATGCAATACTACTTAAATGTTAGGTTAAAATAAACTTTCTTTCTGCCTTGACATATGCAGCCTGGTGTATTGGATATCAGTCAGAAACGGGAATGTGATAAAATCTTCCAATATAGATGGCAGTAACCACCGTATTGTCTTGGACTCTACAACCGTAGTGGATCCCAAATCACTCAACTATGATCTGGATACTAAGAGGTAATCAACACAGACGGAGTTTAGTTCTGACTACATACACTTTTCATTAAAATTGGTTTCTTTCAGTGATGTCATAATCCGCGTATTGCTTAAGCTTGCAGATATACAATGTATATATTAAACATTCAACTATGTTGCACATATTTCCTGCGAAAAATGTACACCTCAGATTGATACTGAAATAATTACCGTAAATATTTAAAATCAAGACATTTTTATCGCTCGGCTCTATTTTATTCATCAGGAACGTTAATATTTTAGTTTGTACTGCATCTACTAGATTTTATGTTTTTTTTTCGCACCGACATATATGCATATTTGTAATTTGTATTGCCTACGTGCCGCATATGAAGATTTTCAAAGAATGATGCTCTAGATTCATGTATTGTTAGCTGGATCATGGAATGCCCGTATTCTCAATGACTGTACCAAATTATTAATCTTTCACATTTTGGTATTATACTCTACAGAACAAAATACCGATTGTAGGCCGAACTATATTAAAATGTGGAAATTATAGATCGTATTGAAGAGCTATATCCAGTATCCGGGAATAACATTACCACTTTTAGATTGATGTTGTGTTAAATCAAACAATTAGTTCATTTTTAAGCCGCATGTATTGTTGGCTTAATGTACTAGCACATGTTATAGCTGAATGGTTTATTGATAAGAAACATTAGTTGAAGTTCATTTTAAAGACAGATGGCATAAGGAATGAGAATAGTGGAATGTATTGCAGATGCAAAATTAACACATTTAACACGATTACATTATATTTCTCTGAACGGCTGCACAAATCATATAAAGTAAATTTGATATTAGTTGAAACTTTGCAAGGAATGTAATTTAACACATCAGTTAAAATTAAAATGTTATAAATCAGGTAACAAGTAATTTATGTTAGCAAAAAATAATTTGTTAAAAATGGGAGTCAATGTATTAATTTATATTACATCGTATCATTTTCCAATGCTTAACTGTAATGTAAATTGTAACAGTTAAGTAGTACAAACGTTTATTTTATACATGAAATGATCTTTTCAGGTCAGCATAAACGAGGATGGAATGATATATTCTGCAAATTACGGTTTCGTTCATATAGAGTTGTAGTAAATATAATTTAGTCCTGCATTGAAAGCTCGTAATTAGACATGAGACAATAATACAATGTTTAGGTTGTAATGTTTGGCATCGACATAGTTATTTGGAGTGATATATTTTAGTGGCATGATTAAATGTGGATATATTCAAATGTGGAGTATATAACGTTCTCACACACTATTAACGAACTTGTAATCATAATTCTAAATGTTTGAATTCCTAGGCATGAGTTGAACTGTCCTTACTTCTCGGGTGACTGTCTCGTTAAATATATTGGCATGAAGTAAGAAGATTAGATTGTTTAATTCAAAATGTTGTAAGGATTCCTCCGTGAATAATGTGAATCTAATAGTTTGTTCGAACTTTATATTTGTGAATACAATTTAATTAATCATATTGTATATTGTTTTCAGTATGACTTGTACATTTAATCTTCAAAAGAGAAAAGTCTAAATGTGCCCATAAAATGCAATATTACTTAACTACACCTACTGTTAAATGATGTTATATATATATATATATATATATATATATATATATATATAATATATATATATATATATATATATATATATATATATATATATATATATACAATCTTTCACATAATGTGATATTGTATTGATGTTTGGCAATGGAGTCAACATGTTTGCAGACTCATATCATTTGTAAAAACGTCTTTTCTAGCAAAGATTGTATGTATCGAAATCCTTTTGGAAAATATGTCTATTTCATTACGCAACGCATGTAACCATGACACGAAATACTAGATGATACTTTGCATAATGAGATATATGCATTACACGAAAATCGAAAATTTAAGAAACTATCAAAGAGCACGTTTTGTTACATTTTATGTAAGTATTTTTACAACCAAAATCATCCATATCTTATCCGTGTCACATGTTCATTTCATAGAATGCCTAACATATAAATTGCTTTGTTTGTCTACTAAATAAAGTTTAAAAGATAGCTAGATTTAGTGTTGATGATACTTAATGCTTTTAGATCTTTGTCTATAACAGCTGAATTTGATCACTGTTGCTCTTCGACGGCTCATTCTTGTCTTAATTAATAAAATCAGTTTCATTTGTTGTAGTTGTTTTAGGGTTTAACGCCATTTCTCAGAACACTATCTACCTATAAACTGGCTATACATTGCATCCAGTATTATTGGCGAAGGAAGAACCTGGGAAACCCCCCTGGAAAGAACAACCAACCCACGAGAAGCTACTGGCTAGCTTTCTCACATAGCTGTATTTGTCCAATCTTAGACTCGAACCCACGTAGACAGAGATGAGATGGAAGTGATCCGAAACAGAGAGCGTTTGAGACCACGCGACCGCTCAGGGACCCTAACAAAAATTCAGAGAAACATATATGTAAGATAATGTGTCAAAAGGATTGAACTATAGTCGTATACTTAAAGTTACAAATTGTCTTGAAGGATCTTTTTCCTGGACACGTTTGGTAAAGACGAAATCCATATTAGGTCCTTCATGCTTGATGGTTCCAACCTTAGAACGTTCCGTTCAAGTGAAAAAAACATTGATATGCTTGAAACATACAAGGTAAGTATCCAATCTTTTGTAGCAGAAGTTGAGAGAAAATCTTAACTGGTAATATTGACGTTAATGATGATGATGATGATGATGATGATGATGATGATGATAATAATTATAACAACAATAATAATAATAATAATAATAATAATAATAATAATTATAATAATAATAGTAATTCTACTACTACTACTAATAATAATAACACTAATACTAACAATAAAAATACCGTAAGTTGTTAGTAATATTATTGTTATTATTATTACTATATTATTTTTATACACTACTTATATGATCGGCTCGACGTTTTTAGATCAATTAATATCTTTGGTTTCTAAATGCACATGCATTATATCATTATGAGACAGATTATAAAATATATTTATATAGTAAAAAAATTGTATCTTCTCCTTTTCCATTTTTCATTGCTAAGGAATTGGTATCAATTCTCTGGAGATAATTTTTTTATTTTTCTTTGTTAACCGCTTTAAGGAATGGTTCTCGGTATTCAATTGTATTAAGAAATTATTATCCATAGCCTCATTTGATCATTTTTAGGGACACTTACTCGTGACAGCCAATGATGTTAACATGACATTAATTGTGTCATATTCCACAAGCACTGGTGAAGAGACAACATCAGGCGTATTTCCTAACACAGGAAAAATTTCATCTATAAAGATATTTGATGAAAATATTCGTCAAAATAAAGCAGGTAAATGTAGATTGTATTGTTCATAATATTATATTCATTCAAAGCTATTATTGTTCTCTCAATTTAATATATCGATTAAACGTGATCATTTTGAATACAACATATAGAATCTATGTTGGGGTTTGGACCGAGACAACGAAATCCCAGCCTCGTGGTTATATTATTTGTCTCCCCACGAGGCTTTGGCAGGTCCTGGAAAGCCTTGTCCAGGGCAGACACGTACTAATGCACCTTGGAGGGGTTTTAAATCTGTGCAGTGTTTATGCGTGGGTGTCCATTCGGTTTAAAGCGGTGTAGTGGGGAGATATATAATGTAACCCTACGGCTGGGATTTCATTGTCTCGGTCCAAACCCCAACGTAGATTATTTTTTTCACCCAATATTTTCGTTTAAAGTAAAAATACCTCTTTCAAAGTGCGAACCTCGCAATGTGTACGTTGCGTCCGAAGTACACTGTTCATACGCGTGAGCAAAGAAAAATAATAACATAAAACGCCGCATAGTAATGGAGTATTATCACATTTAATATATGGATGTTATATCAAATTAACAACAAATAATTAACATTTATTAGAATGAAACTGTTTCCTTTCATCATTTCCGATTTTGAGTACCCCACAGTCCCGTTTAAATGCCCCGCATCATCCTTCAAACATTCGGACCACATAGAATAACAATGTGCTAAGCTTTGATTCTCTGAAAATTTATATTCTGTCTTGGAAATATGGCAAGTGATGCAGTGAAATGTGCTTATGGATTAGTGTGTTGAGATATAAATCATTCCTTCTGGCTGGTAAGTGTATTATTTGTCAAGAAGTATTTCAGGTATATTCAACTGGAGCACAAAGGTGATGCTTAACAAAATTACAATAGAGTATGTTTTACATAACACATTTCTGGCTGTTGCTAAGTTTTCCGTTGTTGTTTAGAGAGATGGGATGCTATGAAGTGTATCGGTATATAGTCTTATGTGCATGGATCTGTGTTTTCTGACATGGTTCATTTCAAATACCATTTATAATTTTATCCTATCTGTAGCACAGAAACGTTTCAGGTCAGCTTCATTAAATGTAGCTAGCAGTATATACAATGTTTCACGCGAAGTGTTTACAACTAATTCAGTTGCTTTAGCTACATTTAATGATCTGAAAATGTACTGAGCTAGTTCTGCACATCGGATAAACTTGACCATGCTAGTTTGAACGAACTAACATTATATCAAAACCTAGAAATAGTATGCGTGTGTGTATTTGTCTCTATCAAAATGTTTTTGTTTTGGTGTGTTTTTAAGACAGATTGACCTTAATTAACTATATTTTGGTTATATATTTGTTGTTGTTGTTGTTTTATTTGAGAAGAACTATGGCACAGCAGAAGACAAGAAGGTTTGTTATTTTTGGTTTAAAGTAGTTCACAGCGCGTGGACACCATGACTGAGACGACTGGTCTGAGATGACTAGACTGAGATAAGAAAAGTAAGGTTAGCAAAACAGCTAGATTTCTCTGTCGCTTGGGTGAGAAAAAGATAGTCGTGTTTACTATATTTTTCAATAATGTCTTTTCAGAAAAATAACATAATCTAATTATTCAATTTTGTTGTCATTGTTTATTTTGACCAGGTAATTGAGATAAGACCTAAGTACGAGAATTATATCGCTTGGTTACCTGATTATAACAATGACGACGCCAAAATAAACCGGCAAATAGCAAAGTTATCTTCAGAAGCATAAATATATAGAGTATTTTCGCTGTTTATGGTGCAGTCGATCGACACATATTGATATTTGTGTCGTTTTAAGTTATCGCCTCAAACTTGTTGTGATATAGTCGACTAACCTGGATAGTTTAATTCCTATATTGTCAAACCATTATTCAAAGATAGTTTTCTTGGGGAAAGCAGGCTAGTTACATTATTATAATTTCAGAGAAAATCTTGGCATGATTGGGATTATTTTAAAACTTGATTCAAGTTATATATTATATCGCAGGGAAATATCCACACAATGCTATATGTGCAAAGTCAAGCCCCTTCGATTATTAGCTTGAAAACATTTATGAATAGCAAACGTTCCTAATACGTAATTTACTTGTTTTGTCAGGGCCATGCTATCGCCCTAATGAAGTATGTCAGCATATTTGCATTCCCCATGGACAAAGGAGGGTATGTCAATGCAGATCTGGGTTTAGTCTTTCAAACGACGGACTTAACTGTACATCAGGTAATTACAATTATAGGTATGGTGAAATCGCTGTTCGATATTGTTGACATAATTATAAAACAGAGATATTAAGTAACTTTATATTATCTTTAAAGATTTTAAATAGACGTTAGGGAACTTGTATTCATCGATGTATGCATATATCATGTAAATAAAGTACTATCATATTAATGCCATTCTTAAACTTGTGTCGGAAGTAGATTGCGCTAATCAATGGACAGACAGAAGATTCAAATTTAGTTTTCCTGTTTATTTATCATTCAGATTGGGAAAAATACACTTTGTTCTTAATTCACAAACGTCTTTTTTATAAAAATAATCATACAATTTTTTGCTTTTATCTAAATATTGTGATAGCAATATAAATATTAACACTATCATAGTTTGAAATACAGAAACGAACATAAGTCAGTCTTCCATTATCTTTATAACTATTTACTCGATATAGTTATGAAATCATTATCTTACCAAGCTAAGTAGCACACACACACATATACACACAACCACAAATATATATATATATATATATATATATATATATATATATATATATATATATATATATATCGACTTTAATTCGACTCACCGCCTAATCTTCTTTGTATTTTGTATGAAGATCACATTGGTAAGAATGAATGGCTACGTGGATTCAAAGGCATGCTGGTAGTCGACTCGACGGATAACACCGTCTACCACATCGACATCGACATATTTTTTAACATTCAGAAATTGAATGGAATTGACATCACATCAAGAGAATCTCTGAGTGGAATTATATACAGCACTGTTGATAATGTTTTCATTTTTGGCGCATCATCTACTTTGTACATCACTCACCGTAACGGCACAATAAAAACAGTAGTTCCTGTCTGTACGTATTATAATAAATATGTTAGATAAAAAATATATCCCATACCAAATGAACAATTCAGTGAACATATAATATTGAGCAAATCTAAAGTTGGATTTTAACCCAAGATAATTATATAGATGAACATTTACATGTTGATTAAACTAACAGTACAGTATAAACAGATTGAGTTTAATTGAACATATTCGGTTATTCCAAGTGCACTCAACTAAAGACAATTCATTAATGACAAACTTTAAATATTTATTCCGATTCTGTGATAATCGTGGAACATGAAGCATTAGAAAAAATAAAATAAATGGAATTCCTTTCACATTTTCTTGGATTTCAAGCACTAGTGTTTATTAATCTTCATCTTGGTCATCGATTATCTATAAAATACTATACGTATATAATACATTATGCCCTGGTATAAACGTCGATACACAAATTGAAACACGCGATTCATGGTATGACAAGATGAAACGTTTAACATTAATCAGCTATACAATATGTACCAGGTCACGTATATAACGTAATTCGAGATTCAAATAATATATATGTCAGACAAGAACAAGCTCCTTCAGAACATTACAACTTTTTCAGCGCCCTATGATGACGTTGTGTATACCCCCAATCGATTTGCTGTAGACTATTCAACAGGGAACATTTACTACACAGTAACAAACAATCAGAGAGTTTACAGAAGAGATGAGAGTTACATCAGTGTTATATCTCGCAGTGGAAGACAACGAACATTGGTTATTGGCCTTAATGATCCCTCGGGGTTAGTCCTGTATCCTTCGAAAGGGTAGGTGGAGATATATATATATATATATATATATATATATATATATATATATATATATATATATATATATATATATATATATATATATATGTATATATGCATATATATATGTATATATATATATATATATATATATATATATATATATATATATATATATAATGTTGTCTTAAAAGGGACGATTATAGCAGACGAAAAGTTTTTAAGCGCTGATTAGCGAATAACATCGTATGAAGACCGTTCTGTATGGGATTATATAAGCGCAATTTTACTTATTTTTATAATTTTAATGAAGCGCCGAATTTTTCGTTTCAGGTTATTGTTTTATTCTGAAGGTTATTTGAGCCCTTGTATTGGCAAGGCCAATATGGACGGTAGTCAGTGGTCAGTTTTACTGGAACTTCCTCAAGAAAATCCCACGGACCTGACCATCGATTACAAAAGTAATTGGCTTTAATGTTGTCATTTACAGTTCCTTCACATGAGAACAGTGTGTATCATTAGATAGAGAAATGCACACACACACACACACACACACACACACACATATATATATATATATATATATATATATATATACATATATATATATATATATATATATATACATATATATATATATATATATATATATATATATATATATATATATATATATATATATATATACATATATATATATACATATATATATATATATATATATATATATATATATATATATATATATATATACAAAGAGAAAGAGAGAAAGAGAAAGAGAGAAAGACCGGTTGACAGATATACATACATACCGACATGCATTTAAGACATACATAGATACATACATACATACATACATACATACATACATACATACATACATACATACATACATACATACATACATACATACATACATACATACATACATATATGCATACATACATACATACATTCATACATACATACCTACCAACCTACCTACCTACCTACCTACCTACCTACCTACCTACCTACCTACCTACATACATACATACATACATACATACATACATACATACATACATACATACATACATACATACATACATACATACATACATAAATACATACATACATACATACATACATACATTCATACATACATACATACATACATACATACATACATACATACATACATACATACATACATACATACATACATACATACATACATACAGAGAATGGGAGAAACATATTGATTGCTTTGTATGAATAAATGTTTGTTCTGTTAAATTGTTTTTGACATACGAGGATCCATTGCTTTTAAACGTGTTTGTATCCTTAAATACCCGAAATGAACTTTATTTGAAGCTGAAGGACTACCATTCTTTTTCTTGTTTAATACGATATCACAAATGATTCCATGATGACTTTCGATACGGTTTCAGAAGACATCCTGTACTACATCGATAGCCTTCTTCATAGTGTCAAATACTGCAATATGGACGGAACAGGTCACAATACTCTGATTGCATATTCAGGAGATAACAGCATTCTAGCTGCAGTTGTCGATGCTAATTATCTCCTAATTTCCACAACGGGAAATTCGCAAGTATTGTTTGATATAAACTATGGATTCATCCAAATTAATATACTTTGATTCAATCAGAGGTCTTTAGCGGATAGTCAATTTGTCTTGTATTGTTTTACATTATATACTTATTGCTTATACGGTATCAAATGGTGTAATATTACCATAATAAACTGAATCAGATAATGTATTTTTTTTAGATGATGGCTTCTATTATAATTAAATCCTTCAAAAACGATGTAATATTATCATATTATATCCGTATTGCATTAGAAAAGACCTACCAGTAGACAGGTAATTGTTGATATATATATATATATATATATATATATATATATATATATATATATATATATATATATATATATATATATATATATATATATATATATATATATATATATATAATGCTTTTAAATTTTGAATATGTCTTTATTAAAGTTGTATTATAAAATTATGCAATTTACATCATGATGTTTTTGGTTATATTATGGAATAGCATCGTATGTCTTGAAATACCCATTTACCTTCCCTCGTATTAAGTTTTAAATAGTCTTGTTGGCGCTTTTTATGACGATTTATGTTTCTTTGTTGAAAATCACTCAAAGGCGAAACGTGTTACTTATGGAATATAATTTTCTGACGATCTTATTTTTGTGAGAGGTTATTATGCGTTTGTAAAATATAAATTACAATGCGTTTTAATTGTTTTATTGGAATTAACAGGAGTATTATTCAAGTCGATTTATCCAATCCGAGTGTAACGAAGACGTTTGCTCATTACGGAGAGCTGGGAAGAATTAGTTTCATCAGCATGTTTAGAAACTTCAATCTTTATAGTGAGTGTACACATGACATAAGAACATACTTAGAATATATTTGAACATTCATCAATCTATACATTAATGTACATTTAGTATGTGAAGTGTTTGTTCTATAATTAGTAATTTACTATTGACATGGTTAATACCATATTTTATGCAATACTGAGTGCACATAGAAAGCATGAAACAGTTAAATATGCACACAAAATAATACAACATAATTGTACATTACTACATACCATAAATGCTTTATGCCATCTAGAATATAAGTATCCGAATAACGAATATTGAATCGGCCAATAACACATCTTATATGTTATAATTATTGTGTATCTGATTATTTGGGTGACCCTTAATTAATAATATCATCCGTTTTTCAGCAAATGATTTATGTAAATATAATAATGGAGGATGTTCCACGTTTTGCTTCCCTAAGCCGGGTGGCCGTATATGCGGTTGTGAAGATGGCATAGAACTTATTGATGGAAGTGATACAGTCTGTTCAAACAGTAAGCATGCTTTTGATCAAAATTAACTATATCATTCTTACGTGAGATTAGCAAATGGTAAACAAGTAATTAAGATATACAATTCGTGACATGAATGTAACAACGGATTGTTCAACAATTCCAATCTGTACAATCTACACTGATCTATTAACAGGTGAAGCATGATCTTTCTACATTATGTAGAGGCGACCTATCTCATGAGCTTAATTCTTTCTTTTGACATGTTTGTGGCGGTTAAAAATAACGAAAGCTTTATTCGGGTTGGTGCTATCTATAGTATATATATCTTGAAAGAATATGTATCTTGTACTTTCAATATTTTTTCCAAAAGATATTATCATCATAAAATATGCCTTTGTAAGATGTACTAAAAGTGACTCAACACTAAAATATCTGACTCCGTTCACTTAGCGATACATTACTGATTAAAACTGTTTTCTACAGCGCACTGTGATGCATACACTTACTAGTTTACATCAGTGGAATACAATGTGCTATCTTGATAACTTACAAAATTTCAAGATAAATATGTTACTAATCATTCACATGAAATTCAAAAAACATAATCTCAGATCGTAAGAAGGATATAAAATCAAAATGAAACATTACACTGGGCAGTTATAATGAGCAAAGCCGCAATCCTTTGTGTACCCAAAACATACCGAACTTAATTTAATGATTTTCTCAAGAAAATATAAGTTTGGACGAAGATGATAATATAATTGTTGCATAACTTTTATGGCTTTTACAAAGATGAAGACTAGCTTAGCTGGTTAAGTTTTCTTCTTGTGTGGACGACACATAATCGAATGGTATTCTTGTTTGTATACAACGTATGAGTTGCATAACGTAATATACAACACATTCAACATTTTACAGAATTATCAATGATGACACTTTTCATCTTATATCAAATCTTAAACTGTATTACTGTACCTGGATAATGACCTATTCTATCCCATCTTTCCAATGACGGTCGCGCTAATATTTTAAGTGCCTTTTGAACCTATATACATGGTATTTTATATATGGTTACGGTTTATCTGTCTCATAGGAATAATCGCTGTTTGACTGTAATATAACGTTCGCCATGTCGAACAAGCGTTTCAGACATTGCCGCATTGATCAATCAGGCAAACTTTATTGTATTCACTATGTCCTTTTTTCCTACAAAAACTATAACAATAATTCCGACTGCAGTTTCAACTTAAGCAAACGTTACTGTATTGCACTAGCAAGGAAGTGAACGTGATAGTAGATAACGTATTGTAGATAATTTAAAACAAACCATTATATTCGCATTGTATTATTCCATATTTTCAATGTCATAACAGAATCACAGACGCAGCTGAGTCTAGACACGTGTCCGTTATTATCTAACCATATATAGCTCATGTCTAAAAGGCAATACCTAACACAAGTAAATAAGCATAGTAATTAAGTAAAATGGACAACACGAGTCATTATTCATAATCTTTAAACCCACTTTATAAGTTGTAGCATTATGCGGTTATATATTACATGAAGTTAATTTGGAATGTTACCTGGATTTCAAACGACAATTCAATTTCAGCCTAATATACCGTGCGCGACATAGTTCAAACTATCTATAATGTGATATGTGCCAAGTTTTAGTAGTATAGTTTATTGACGATATTGTAAAAATAGTCATACTAAATTTTTAATTTAGTACATTGTATCTTGTAGTACATTGTTTATACTTAAACATATAGATAATAGGAAAATGAGTATCCTACAAGGTTACTGCATTTGCATTAGAATAGGTGACCCCTCTCTCCCGTAAAGAATATTTACAAATGTCAGAATCTCAGAAACACGGATACTCGTGTCATTTCTAATTTTAACGTATCATCGGTAAATGCATGTGCTTGTTTCAATTTCGTATTATATACGGGAGGTACCACATAACCATCATATTGTTATCAGTAATTTACCTTTTATGTATCTAAGATCACAATTGCATATATATTTATATAACAAGGGAGGATTTTAATTTCTGCCAACATTGTCTATACCTTTTGGTTTGAAATGCACCATTTAAAAAGATTTGGCATATGTTACCTTCAACGGAACATGTTCAGTATTATTGCATTCAGTGTCATGACAACTTGATATAAATACTTGAGGGCCGTTATAAAATATTTAATTGGGGTTTCATTTTCATATGTACAATATCGCAGGTAGCTTTAAGAAGCTGGGAAAAAATTATACCCTTCAATTCACTCATGTTACATCACAGAATAGCCCGATATACTGTGTAGATCCTAACTCAAGATAACCATCAACATTTCTACCTAACCAAACGGATCACGAGGCACGTCAGTCAGAACCAATCACCACAAAGCAGAATAATAGAAACTCAAAAACAGTTGCTTAATTATCACTGCCTATCAATAGACTACCGTCAATGTAGCTAAGATCCCAATGGCATGTATGAGGCTTAAGTATGGGCTGATTATAATTGCCGCCAACATTATTAGACCCTAGACATGTTAATGATTATATGATGAATATACATTAAATACACCTTGCAAGTTTAGATGTGTATTCTATGATCCACAACAGACAGTTCCGAATGATTAATTACTGTTGAATATAACAGATGCAACTTTACCTTTTACAGTCAACCCAGCTGATGTTTATATAACACTTGATGCCCACATAAATGAAATACATATATTGAGTTAATCTTCCTTGTTATAGAGATATTTAATTTCCTGAATGCGTTCTCGTTAATGCGTGCTAATGCAATGGAACCGTTAGAATTGTCAGCTTGTATTAATATATTATCTCTCTTTGTTAACATTTGTTTTGAATATTCAGCAACTACGGTGTGTTGTTACCGTCTCATTGTACAGCTGGGTTTGGTCAACAAGTGGAATGAAATGAGTAATAAATGTAACGATTTGATATCAACACCCCATCGGAACATTACACAGTCAAATCGTGGCTTTCAGAAGCTAATACTTTATGTAAGAATACATCTTAAATGCAGACGCCAATAACAATTCTGTAACTTTAATTAAAAGTTTAGAATAATTTGTAATGAATGCCCCATCTAGATAACAAGGAATATTGAAGTATGTGTATACAATAGTTTGTAATGGGTTGTTTACATGCTTTGTATTCCTTTAGGATGATGATCGTTAAGCAATGGTGTCGATTGACTACATCCATTATGACAAAGTGAAGAATTTCAACTGCTATTGTGTTGTGCGTTTGTTTCTCTCACCAGCTCAGGTCTCCAGTCATATGTACTTTGTAACTAAATTACTATTCTATTAAATGTAATTAAGAGATAAAACTAAATGTAGTCGATATCCACGTTATATGTTGTGCATTTTCCAATATTTCATTGTAAATTATACAATTGTATGATTTGGTGGCAAATCTAGCGCGATTTAAACGCGAGTCGGATGACTTAACTTTGATATATTATAAATGCCATTTCAAATAACAATTAAGTGCAGTTTGTAAGTATAAAACGACAAAAAATTGAGGACGCATATTGTTGGTAACGCTCAAGTGCATTAGATGTTTTATGTATAAAATACAAACATATTGCATTTTTCAGATGCGTGTACAAACTGTTATGTTGCAAAAGAAATAATTGTCTCTTACCGTCATTTTGGGATCAAAAATTGACTTAATTTCACCTGTATGAGTCAAATAGTAATATATGTCGAAGATATACCTTAAATGTGTCCTGACGCCATGTTGCTGTTTTTAGGTTGATGATTCCGGTTCTATAATTGCAGGAAGCACGGATGTTAGTCAGACAAACGTACCATATTTGTTGGAAAATTAAGTCAATATCTCATCGCACTATCAACGTTAATGTCGCAAATAAAGAATCTAAGGGAGCTATTGGCTTCCATTAGTAATCCAAGCAATATTACATTTGATATGGTCTCTAATTTGAACTCATCCGTCATATCACATTGATGTATTGTATTGTTCAATTTCATTACTTATACATAGGCGCGTTAGTGTCCTTCTTTTGGCAGATAAAGCCGTTGACAGCAAAACATTATCGAAGTCATAGGATCATCCTAAAATATATGTATTGTATATGTCCACCATGGACTGCTTATCCTGTATTATATTCTCGAAAACACGTAATAAGTGTGTTACAATCACAATGCAAAATAAACAAGCTTGTGTGAGTAGTTTAGTCAGTCTTCGTCCTTGTTTATTACAACTGCTAAGTTATAAAAGTGAATGACACAGATCAGATTTGGTGAGTTCTTCTAGGTTGTGTAATCTCAGTGAGATATGACTTATTGAGTGTTATTGAAATGTGAACGGGTTAGCGAGTTTCATGTCAAAATTGAGGAAGACTTGATAAATTATACCAGCACGTGATAAATTTGTTGTGACAAGGACGTCTTCGAAGTTCTAAGGAAAAGTGCAAAAACTTATGCTGGTGAATAATTCTCCAAGAAGTCATCAAATGATACAAATGTCAAGATCTCTCATTATTACTATATTAACCATATATTACATAATCCTGATATAATACTGGTTATTATGTATATCTCATTTTAATCCAATACGCACACATATTTGTATTTCTGCTGGCTTTGAACTGTCAAAGCCCTTGTTGATATCAGAATTTGCTAGGTTTCTGCAACATAGTTTAGTTACATACCTTGTTCGAGATAGCTGTTAGTATTGCAAGTAATTTGTTGTACAGGTTGTTTGAGCGGCCTTATGTATAATTTGTCTAGCCGGGATTGTAATTGTGCTTTCAATACACCTATAACGTCATTCCCAATTGGTGGATTGAAGTACCTGTAATCCGATCTACATCCATCACTAGTTTGGATGATTGAAGTCGCCTGTGTAGATTGAGTCCTTTGTTTGTAATGTAAACAAGTAATTTTCAGCTTCCTCAAGGTATTGAAGAGTAATCTGAAACGGGCACCACCTAACAGTGAAATACAGCTGACTAAGTTTTCCATGAGATAATGGACAATTAGTCACTTATCAATGAAATATATCTGACTGGCATGCATGTTTATGATCGTCGGGCTTATAAGGACAGATGGATATTCAATGCTGTTGTGAACACTGTTATATTCATGTTGCTATTCAATATATGCCGTTTATGAAGCACCATATTTGTGTTTGTTTTACTTTGTTAAATCCAGAAATACAGATTGCAGATGATGCGTATATTATTTTGTTAGTGCCCGATATTGTATATTGAATGATAATTTACATTAGTTCAAAACAGGCGAATTTCATCATTGGTCACTATTATGACTATGTGCGAAGAAACCTTGTTCATTCTGTTTCTCTGTTACGTAAATCACTTTAAAAACTTAATCTGACCTAATATTGCATGCTAATCGTTTGTAATGAGAATATTTCAGATACATTACAAAATTGAATCTATACTTTGCAGATGTGATTTGTCAGTGGCAAGGCGCTTTATGGCATAACATCTTTTAAAATTTAATTTAAATAATGTCATGTCTTGCACTCATATAATGCTGGAATTGCACATTCATATGTATAATAATAATCTTGACATGTCCGTCTTCACTTTAATTAATTTCTGCAAGTTCTTACATGTTAAAATCTCATTCTAATTTGCAAACATTTCAAGTCCATTTTGGATTTATTCTTTCACAAAGTCGTCAAATTAGACAAAATTTATGCAAAGCACATTGACGATTTATACAAAATAGTTAAGATGAAAAAATAAATTCAGAGTAGTATACATTATGCTAATTGTACTTCAGTTGAAACAGTAAGGAGTGTATTTATGAATAGTACATAATATCGAGGTGTCCTAGAGGTGAGAGTTAATAATCAAATATGTCCAAGGTTTTTTCATACATAAGAAGTACTCCAGACGTATAAAATATTTTGAGTTCGATATATTGCGCATTTCCATCTCCAAAACGTTGAAACAGGTTGTGTGTGGAAAAGTGGTTAGAAACATGAAATTATATTTTTAATTTCACTTATAAATCGTCCTAATTTAAACTTTGAATTTATAAACTTTAATTAATTTCTTGTTTGCTGCATGTAGTTACAGTTAATGTAAATAATACATTCTTTATTTCAGTGAATGATCTAGTTCTGTTAATGACCTCGACCAAGACTTCGTGTGAAGAAAATATATATATACAGCGCATTAGTTTAGAAGGAATTCCCGTCCAGCGACATATCTATCCATATAATTGTACCGGAGAAGCACTGTTTACAAGCATAGCAGGAGATAACACATTACATCACATATACATGTACGATTATAATTCACGCACAATATTCAGGGATGCCAGTTTCACTGTAGATTTACCTGGAAATAATGTAATGACTATGTTCCACAGAGGACTTTCACGTGATCGTATCAGTTTGGCGGTGGACTGGATCAGCCATAACATTTACTGGACAGACCCATCATACAAGTGGATCATGGTTCAATCCATTCTAAGCAATGACTTGTCCATGCACCGTGTTCTCATTCATAATAATCTTGACCGACCTCGTGCATTGGCTCTAGACCCGATGGAAGGGTAAGTCCGTATACTGTAAGGTGATTAGACTTTTAATGCCTTGAAGTTAGCAGAGAATATAACAGTTTCTGAGTGAGCATCAAATCGAATCTTAATTGATACTCATACATTATCAAAACGACACCAAGCTTCATCATATTGAACTCAGAATTTGTAATATATACATGACCATATGAATTGATTTTAACATGTAGCATCTCTACAATATACCTGACAACAAAAGATGCATTTTGACTCTTAATCCCACTTGTGCGAGGCAAAACTATGTAGTTTTAACAGGCGGAAAATATTGATTTTATATTCCGTTTCAGTTCAAAGATGTCGACGATTGCTTTAAATTTCTGTTTCGCTATATTACAAACAATATAAATTGGAATAAGTGCTTCTACATTCAACACCAAAGCAACCAACATATGTCGCACTGTAAGGAAAAAGTGTATCTTGTTTAGCAATCCGGATGTTGAAACACATTTGGTATAAATAATTCACACATATCATCATCTTAAACATATTTACTTCATGCTTATTTACTTGTTGCTTATACAAATATAAATCAATATATCGAAAATTGTACAATAACTACTTGAATATATGATAGATATTCAGGTAGAGTAAGTTAAAAAAGCATTTAAAACATGCCGCGTATATACTAATGATTAAATTCTTCCTGCGCATTTTGCAACCCATGTCAAACTAGTGTTTGATGTTTTGAAAGCTTGCTCAAAACGTGATAACCAATGAATACATAATACTTTGATGAATACTAATATAAACGAAGCTTACGCGTGTGACGTAAGGTACACATTCTATTATAATGATTATAACAGTTATATCAATTATGAATTTGAATAAAAATCTAATAAATATATGGATATATTCAACGCTATTAATTCTTTGTGTCAACATTTGATATTCAGTATATAGTATTAATATGATATTCAAATGTATATAATGTTTCACAAAAGAGTCTTGTATCACAAATAATCATAGAAGGCTGAAGTTTTGCATATCAAACTTATATATCGGCAGCAATACTTAATAAAACTTCTGGTGAAGCTGGTTGCAAAATAACAATATTCTATAAACATCAACGTCTGTCTTTTTCCGGTAACGAATATTTCTAAACAATATTTCCATCATCACCAAATGGGTTGTGTCATTTTGTTTTATTTGTCTAAAATATCTTTCTACTAGTTTATATCCCTTGGCTCTCCCACAATTTATGTAATATACAAAGCTCTCGCATTCTTTAATGAAAATGAGCAGCAGAGGGGGGGGGGAAGGGAATCAGACATTTGTCCGAGACATCATTTGCTCTAAATCTAACAAATATCTCGAGAGAATTAATTCGAATCCTTCTTTTTCAACCTAAAAAAAGATTACTTGCTCGAAACATAAGTTTTTCGCAAATCATACTCCAAGACCGTTTTCATCGTTTAGTCAAAAAACGGTCTCGTCGTGATGTCATCCCCCCCTCTACTGCTATGGGTTAACCGAATATTTGATAGAGTCCGATACGATATCGTGTCCGAGGATCATGTAAATTTATTGTTATAAATCCATGCAGGGTTGACTGAGCTTTACTAAAGAAATTTTTAAATTGATTGAAGTCCATATCGGAACACCATGTCTGCCAAATATTTCGTAGCGTATGCGTATCAACGCCGTTAAACACAGCAAGAATATTACAGTTATCTTTGATTACTTTTGGAATTTGAGTGTATCGTTGAGTGACATATATTACGTCAGTGTTTTTGTGCCTGCCTCGGGAAAATATTCTAGCTGGGTTTTTTTGATTGTCTAACATCACATCGTCGTATACGACTAAATTGTTAATGCTCCCATCAAGGTCATCCACGGATGGCGCCTCGTCAATATCCGTTATAAAATCAATGGCGTTCTCACCCTTAATTTCTGATGCATTCTCGTTAAAATCCTTTAACAAGTCATAGCATCGTTGATCATCTACGCTAGAAGCAACTAAATACAACTTTTTTCGCTTCATCCATCTCACTATTAAACTGAGCAACAATTGCGTCTTGCCGGATCCAGATGGCCCGATTATAATTGCGCGGATAGAGTTTGGTAGCGCTGCATGATGCTTAACTGGTTCTCTTGTTTTAGTCGCTGAAAAATCAATTATATTCATATCTCTATACATAAATTATGAATCTATATTGTGTGAAGTGTAAAACGCGTACTAGCACAAATGATGTGACGACGATTACAACTTAAAATAACAGATCTGCACTAACTGGTAGATGTGCAACATGTGGTATAAAAAAGTTTAGATTTGTTTCTACAAACTCAAAGATTTTACAATCCGGAGATGTTTTAAAAAAAACGAGGAGGTGATATCACAGCCAAATTGGCAAAGCTCCCTGGAACCCCATGGGCAAAGTATCCCGGAGAAAAGCACCTTCCAGAATATAGCTACTGTGGCCCCGGAACACGATTAGATATCAGACTTGAAGATCAAAATCAACCCCGATCCGGCGAGTATCCGATAAACGCTATTGATAAGGCGTGTCATGCTCATGATGTTGCATATTAAAGCAGCAATCTGCAAAACAGGCATCTCGCGGAAGTGTGAAATTAATTCATGCGTTAACTGCTGTTCCTGATAAATCTTTGAAAGAAAAATTGGCTTCGTGGTTGGTAAAATCGGCTATGAAAGGCAAGTTGATGATGGGCGCTGGTAATTAATAATATGGAATCTATTTTTTTTATTCTCTGAGGGGATACTGGAAGGGTAACGCTGCAATCAATAAACTCGCTAACGCCGCAAAAGTGAAAAAGGCCACTGCGGCTAATTGGTTATCCAAACAGGCTATATGGCAAATTTATCTACCGCGTCCTAAACAAATCAATTTCTCGCATTTTGATGTTACCGTGCCCAATGAAGTTCATCAAGCTGATTTATTGCTTTTACCACATGACAACGGTTACAAATACGCGCTAACCGTAGTTGACGTTGTGAGTCGATACAAACAAGCAGAACCGCTAAAAACAAAATCATCACCTGATTTTGCTTCTGCATTTGAAAGGATTTATCTGTTAGAAGTTGATTATCTGTTATAATCTGTTACAAGTTGATCCTGGCAAGGAAGTTGAGGGTGTGGTTGCATCTACAATGAAACATTACAATGTCACCATCAGACGGGGGCATACTGCACTGCCTCGCGATCAGGCAATTGTAGAACGATTTAATCGGACTCTTGCTGAGCGGTTATTTGGATATCAATACGCAAAAGAATTCATCCAAGAAAAGCGATCCCGTGAATGGGTCAAAAGGTTACCAGTTGTAGTTGCAGCGCTAAATAACGAGATTACCAGAGCAATCAATATGAAACCTAACAACGCAATAAAAAAGTATATACCACAACCACAGCGGGATAGCGTTTTTCAGCCGATTCTCAGCAATGTCACCGTGAGATATTTATATGAACCAGGATAACTCGAAGGTGATAAAAAAGAGCTACTGGTCCTATTTGGAGTGTCACTACGCATAGCATATCTACTATAACACGATCAACTGGTAGACCTCCAATCTTTAAATTGGATTCAACTGCCCCTCAGCGGGATTTTACACGCGAACAATTACAAGTTATTCCTGACGATACTCAATTGCCACCGCGCGGCCTTAACTAGCACCGTTGCGTCTGTTGCACTCAAGACAAGTCAAGATTACATTGTTTCTGACATGACCGAGAATGTTGTTTTTTCTGTCTACGGTGAATTGGCGAGGATCTTTATCCGAATACTACCAACGCATTATACAATTGCAACTCGCGCAGTGATTATTCTGTTGTTGCTTCAGCGTAATTATTAATTCAGCATCAATATCTAATTCTCGTTGTTTTTTGTTTTTTTTGTCTTGGAGTTTATAACAGGAGAGTTTTTTATTAATGATGCTAACATCAATATCATCCATTGTGGTGTCGTCATCGAAAACAATTCTTCGAAGTTGATTTATTCGCCGTACTCTAGACACTGCAATATAGACTAAATTTGACCACTCAATGCGATTATCGAATATCCAAACAATTGTATCCGAGATGATTAATCCATGCGAGGAATGTATTGTTGTTACGTAACCCAGTGTCCATGGCTAATTTTTAGCACGCAATGCATCTTCGACAAGACTGATATCAACCAGCACAATATCATTTAATACTAGTGTTTGTCTTTCGCATTGTCCTGGAATTTCAACTTCAATATTATGTCGCCGTGTGTCAGCGGGTCTTAACACAATGGAACTTTTATCAGGGGATATTTTTCTTTGTGAAGCTCAAACAGCTTTTTCTGAAGTGTGTCTGACTATTTTTCTGCTAGCAACTACAAAATCGTTTGGTCTCCATGTGTTATAAAATTCCTCCATTGGAGTTTCAGAAAATATTTCTCTGATTATTTCACATTGGATTCTATCCGGTTGTAATCTAATTAATTTTTTAACCTCACTTAATTGTTCGTCAAGTGCCCTATAATCTCTATCAATATCTCCGTAATAGTCCACGAATTCTTTCAGCCACTTATGTGGACCCGCGCCGACAAATGGTGGTGGCTGTCCATGATCTCCGCACTTTATCACCGCTGTATTCTTTTTCAGCAACCAATCAAGAAACATTTTTAATACAGCTGCTGAAACCGTACATATCTCATCCCAAATTATAACCTCGGGGATGAATTTATCTCCCATTCGTTCGGGTTTCCATTCGCCGCCACTGTATCTGAAAATAACTATGATACGTACACGTGGAAACGCCTCGTTGTTTTATCTCTCTGGCTAATCTATGTGTTGGCGCCAGCACAATCATGTTTACGCGTCCACGATATAATTCAATCGCCCGAGTTGTTTTTCCTGACCCGCCACAGCCGTTTAAATAAACTGTTTTATATCTACAAATTGGATCTGATATCGATGGTGCATTAGAACGTTCCGATAAATTATCACCGCGTAAGTAATTACTTTTAATTTCATCGTCTGCTGATTCAGAATACTCGCGCAGCATTTCTTTTTTAATTCTCCACGATCCCCAGCTTTCATCCGAATTAGTGAATTCAGCAACTGCGCAACTGTACTTGCTGTTAACCGCAGTGTCAGGAAATCTATTTATCATTGAAAATCAATTAATACAAGCATAACCCAGCATCGACGACCTCAAATGTGTATACGGGGATCTGTAACCGTCGCTATAAGTAACGACTGTACCCAATTTTGTTCCATCGGACAAAAAAGCATCATTACGATCCACATATATGTTTTTAGATACTGCATCCGCGATTACAAAGTCATATTCGGTGTTATCCATAATCAGCCGTGAAGAATATCGTCTATAGTCGCATTTTTTTTCCTCCCTGAGTGAATTTTCCGATTATTCGTCTGCCGAGATCTTTTGCTTCGATGTTTCGTTGATTAAATATCCGTTTGGACCACTCAATGATACATTCTTCGCCGGCATCAATATGTTTTCTGGATT
>JARLTB010000051.1:0-125000 GCA_030141615.1 Unio pictorum
GAAGAGAGAGAGAGAGAGAGAGAGAGAGAGAGAGAGAGAAAGAGAGAGTATCAGCGCTAGATATGCCATGAATTACAATATACCCTTGAGAACTTCTAAGAAAACATGATTTTTTTTC
Organism: Unio pictorum; assembly: GCA_030141615.1. Classification (NCBI taxonomy): domain Eukaryota; kingdom Metazoa; phylum Mollusca; class Bivalvia; order Unionida; family Unionidae; genus Unio; species Unio pictorum. Next base: position 119 of record JARLTB010000051.1, read on the forward strand.
ACATCATTCTGTTGTCGATATTGGCAATAATATTCAAATAATAAAAAGCTTTTCCTAGTATATATCGCCTTTACAAGCAAACATGAGAATGCGTGTCGCTTTAGTAATGACATTTGCACTATTTCTCTAAAATTCCGTTGAAATATTATAACAGTACCATGTAATCTCTCTCTCTCTCTCTCTCTCTCTCTCTCTCTCTCTCTCTCTCTCTCTCTCTCTCTCTCTCTCTCTCTCTCTCTCTCATGTTGAGATTTGCCACCATGCTGTTTTAGATTCATATACGTAAACAAACGGCCAACAGCCAACACAAACTGGTAGAATGAGCCTTGTCATTTTGTAGTATAAAACCCTACTGTTACTTTGAATCAATGACCAGATGTTTGAATATAGACATGTCCAATAACTGTTTATCCCAACCCCTGTAAAGCTATCGTTTGTTGAATGCGTCACACAAAACCCCTGTATAAAGTGTATTCACGGAAATCGAAGGAGCTGAATATGTTAATATTAATTGTAAATAACCAGTAATTTGTTGGACGGTCGTGTTCAACTGATGACACGATTTTATATCTGATTATTCCGTCTTTGAGTCTTTCTCAAATATTACCAATTATGTTTCTGTTTGCCCAGTAATTCAAGCCACATTTACCTCTTTTTCTCACGTACCTATACAGCTCCTAAGATAAACAGACCTAATAAAAACATAAGTAGAGTAATATATTTGAGATTGACTTATGGCAGATTGTCTTTTCTTTCATAAACTTAGTTAACTGAATGAACTCGGAAGCATAGGTATGACTATTAGTCTAGTTCTAGTAGAGGTGTTATAGATCGAAAAGAAGTATTAAAGTTTTAAAGTTTCAAAGTTTTTGTTCAAAATTAAGTCGATCCTATCATTGAGCGCAACTACTGAATAAAATATTGCCGATCACATGTGACAAAAGTAGGCGACCTTACATTTACAGCCTATTTTATCAAGCGCAGTAAGTAATATTTAAAAACTGAGACAGATGAAAAAGTGACAAACTATACAGATCGATTGACAAACGAACATAATGCCAATTCAATTAAGGGCGGATCCAATAAGATAGACGAGCGATGATTGCGACAGACTCCTAGCATAGGAACTATTCCCACGGGAGTCCCCACCCCACTCAAATGATACCAAATTATATTTATGGATCCGCCCCTGACCACTAAAATATTATGGTGCCCAAACCCTAGAAAATACGAAACTTCCAAAAAAATAATATTTTATGCTAAAACAAAGGATGACAAAATACAAATGTTGCCATCATTCCATATCAAAACACTCGTACATGCAGATCGAAATGGTCATATATAATTCATTCAAATTTATCATCAGCAATTATATGAATTATTTCTGGTGCTCTTGTTGGGCTGGTACTCAAAACACGTGCTTACGGCGCTTAATGGCTTATCCGGTATTACACGCCCCCTCCCCCGAAAAAAAACCAATAAAATATAAATAACACTTCTATTACGACTCAAATATCTGACCAGAGCGTGATGCACAGCAGTAAGTGAACATAACCTTTTCTTGCCAATACAGCCAGTTTTCCTACAATTGGTTAATGTTATTTGTAATTATTATTGCAAACCTTATATTGTTATTGATGCGTTTATTAAGATTGTTGTTTAAATTGTTGATTAGTATTTTACAGAATAATGAGAGTATGTGGTATTTCACTTAATTGTTTTTATTTACTGGCTAGAATTATGTATGAATGGTTAGTATTAATAACTTATACATTCTGATAACCCATTTGGTATTCGTTATACTTACTATATAGAATAAAAATGCTTGTTTATGTCAGTACTTTAATGACTAACTCAAGAATATTTTATTACAAGATATTGTTTTCAGAAAATAAAAACAACTGAATTTTAAATTTTGTTTTAATCTCTCTCTCTCTCTCTCTCTCTCTCTCTCTCTCTATCTCTCTCTCTCTCTCTCTCTCTCTCTCTCTCTCATGTTGAGATTTGCCACCATGCTGTTTTCGATTCATATACGTAAACAAACGGCCAACAGCCAACACTAACTGGTATAATAAGCCTTTGTCATTTTGTAGAATAAAACCCTACTGTCACTTTGAATCAATGAAAGATATGTTTCAACATAGACATGTGTAACAACTGTTTATCCCAACCCCTATAAAGATATTGTTGGTTGAATATGTCACACAAAAACCTCTATATAAAGTGTATTCACGGAAATCGAAGGAGCTGTCAATATTCTCTCTTAATATTAATGTAAATAACAAGTAATTTGTTGGACGGTCGTGATCCACTGATAACAAGATTTTATATTTGATTATTCCGTCTTTGTGTCTTTCTAAAATATTACCAATTATGTTTCTGTCTGCCCAGTAATTCAAGCCACATTTACCTCTTTTTCTCACGCACCTATACAGCTCCTAAAACAAACAGACCTAATAAAAACGTAAGTAGAGTAATATATTTGAGATTGACGTATGGCATATTGTCTTTTCTTTCATAAACTTATGAACTTATGAATGAACTCGGAAGTAGAGGTATGACTATTAGTCTAGTTCTAGTAGAGGTGGTATATATCGAAAAGAAGTATTCTTTTACCATAAAGTAAATTCTGTTGCTGTTTTTATACATTTATTTCTTCTAGGTTGGATAAATATTTAAAGTAATACTCAAGAAGATAACAGAAAATACCAGAAATATGGTAAATACACAAATCATACTGAAATATCACCTTGGTTCTCAATTGAAGTGCACGTTAACAAAAGCTGTGGTTGTTCTACGTTTGGCATGAATGGGCTTTACTGTTGACACTGACACACTTCTATGTTCTACGTTTGGTATAAATAGACTTTATCGCAGACCCTGACATACTTTTATGTTCTAACGTTTTGTATAAATACACTTTATTGATGACCCTGGCATACGTATATGTTCTACGTTTGGTATAAATAGACTTTATCGATGACCCGGGCATAATTCTACGATTTTACAGCCTAATAGATAAAAACACATTTCAAAAATTAAATATTTAAAGTTTCAAAGTTGTTGTACAATATTAAGTCTATCCTATCATTGAGCACAACTACTAAAAAAACAAATTGTCGATTATATGGGCCGAAAGTAGGCAAACTTATATTTACGGCCTATTTTATCAAGAGCAGGAAGTAAGATTTTAAAAAATGGATTCAATAAGATTGACGAGCGCGGATTGCCGCAGACTCCTTGAATACGAACCACTCCCACCACACTCAAATGCTACCAAATTATATGTATGGATCCGCTCCTGGAATTAGTAATTCACAAGTTAATCATCCATTAAAAGAGGTAACATGGCAAAGAACACAGGAAAAACTTATAAGTGAAGAAAATTTGACTGGTTTATATTCCTACTGTGTTTAGACCATTATTAACTGATAATTATTAACTGATTATTAACTGATAACAGTCACTTCAACCTCTGATAGCAATTGTCCTAGCGATGAAGTCTAAACCAAACTATCATAACTATCCAACATTAAATATAAATACCTCTTCATGCTTCCATTATTGCTGCTATTACTACAGATAGGTCCACTGGGAACAGTCCGCAAGTAGTTCGTGTAATATTATTGTAAACACAAGACGTTACATCATTAGTACATTTCAATACATGGATGTATTTTGTGCAACAATCAGGTCAGATATTAACTAGCGTATATGCAACGCTCGAGATACCACCCACGCTATTTCCTTTCTGCCATTATTCAAGGAAAATGTTGACTTGATTATCGGAATGTTATATTATTCAATTATTTATAGTCATTATGTATAAATACAAGATGGACCCGACCCATTGTATATATTACTGCAGATTTATCACCAATTAGTATAATATTTAGTTTCGTCAAATACTACTACTACTACAACAACTACTACTACTACCTTCTTAACTACTATTACAACAACCACCATTATTACCACTACAATCACCACTACTCCTATACAGATCCGTCAACGACACCAACAACAACAAAAAAGAAAACGAGTAGAACATGACATTAAAATACCAATCAAGCAGCTGATATTGGACCAAATATGATCAATATGAATACGAATATAACAATTATTTTATTAATATTTAAACAGCTATGTCCTCATCGCCTTATAAAACTGCACTAGTTTGTAAGCATAACATGAAATTCAAAATGCAATTTTAAAGTCATGTAAGTATCCTTTACTTATGCCAACCGTCTCAAGAAAATAAATTGTACATGAAATGATAGGTAAAACGGATAAGTCATGGATGGAGAGAGAGAGAGAGAGAGAGAGAGAGAGAGAGAGAGGAGAGAGAGAGAGAGAGAGAGAGAGAGAGAGAGTGCGTGCGTGTGTGTGTGTGTGTGTGTGTGTGTGTGTGTGTGTGTGTGTGTGTGTGTGTTATGGTGCATTTTGATTATGTCATTCCCCATAAATTAAACAATGTCTTATTCGCAGGTTTCTTTGAAAGCAAAGTCGAATATTTGCATTTTATGCAACTTTATTCCAATATTTTAATAAAGATGCTTTATTTGTGACCTTTTAATTACCACGTGCATTCGATGACAAGAATATCATTCACATTAAACTACTGAAAAGGAACCAGTCGTCAACTATTTATTCCTACTTTCCCCACAATAAAAATACTTTTCCATGAAGTCGCTAAATAAGTTGATCTGCTTTACCTAATACCCTGCACTGTATTTGCGGTTTAACTCAATACGTTTTGAGGGGGGGGGGGGGGTACGTGTGTTATTTACAGATTACGCTTTCAGGACATGAAATTTGGTAACAACTATACGTGTGCGGCATACTTCTTACTATCCATATGTATCAAACAAAGATAGCTTTCAGACACATATGATTTATTCAGAGACCGGAAGATAGAGATAGAGAGAAATTTAAATGGGATGTGGCTTCTTGTCACAAAATCTTACATCACTTATGAATAATTTATTTATTCATAAGGGGAATTGTCTATAAATCTCTCATTTGCTGTGTGTTACTCCACCTCCAAATCAAAGCCACTGGTAATGATCGGCTATTTTTAGGAGCACACTGGCCATAAAAAGCGACCACTTCCCTATTGTATGTCGTTCGACCGGATGTAGTTTAGTATATAATTTACACAGCAAAAACGGCTTAAACAGATCTTCTGCTAGACAAGATATCAAGATTTAACACAGATTGAACACAATATTTTTAAAACACATTATCAAAGGAAAAGTAAGTTTTTCTTTCACATCAAGAATAAGTAGTTTCAAAATGTTCTCAATGCAATTTGCCTTGGCATTACAGTTATCTTCGAGATACAGAAACATTTCCTACAAAAAAAAATTAGCAACAGGAAAAGACAAACCATGTTTTGAATAATAATAATAATAATAATAATAATAATAATAATAATAATAATCCATTATCGTTAATATTATTGTGATTATTATTTCTAACAAGTGCTATATGCCAATTCTTCCTAAAGAAGGACTGAAACACGATCGTAGTTTAGTTTCAAATTTGCAAATACATGTATGTAATCTTTCAGATTTAAGAAACTTTTCATATCAAACTTGACTTAAATACTACGTTTACTTTCTGTATGCACATACAGTGCATAAACGGGAATTTTTAAATATATATTCCTTTTCTTTTAATAGATGTTCTTCCAAATCTTCATAACCCATGCTGTATTTCTGTACCTTTTATTGGCTGCGAAATACAACTTATGTGCCCCTGTAGGGGATATGTGTCAACCCCCGGCTAACCTCACTGTGTCATACCAGACACTCAATCAAGGAAATGATACAGGATTAATTTTTTTCGTCCCTCCAAGTTACAGTAGCAGCAATAACGAAGTTCCAGAGAAAGCGCTTGCAGATCAGTGTGACAGCAAAAATCATGGCGAAACTTGTCCTGAAAAAGTTTTGGAGGGAAACCACGTTCCGGTTTATGCAAGGTCAACTTGCCCATGGACCTATGCAGTGGATCACGACCCTTTACGTTTCCCCTCCACAATTCTTTTGGCCAAACCAAGATGCACATATTGCATTGGTTCAAACGGTGATTTAGAATGTAATCCAATTACCCAGTTTATTCTTGTTCTCAGGAGAGGAGAGTGTATTGAAGGACTCTACCAATATCACGAGTCTACGCAAGAAGTAACAATTGGTTTTACTTGCGCTGGAAGGAGAACAGTACAAGATAAACCAGATGATAACGTAGATTATGCCTAATTTCTAGGTGACCAAAATTAGAAAATGCGACAAGTAATGCAGACAAAGGTATATATAATATCTTTGGTTAGTGTGTATTGTCATATTGGCAACTTGTATACCTCATTTTGGCGATATTCTTTTTACCAGAATATTATATCTTAAATGTGTCTCTCCCCACGTACCGAAAAGAACGTTTTCAAACATCTGTTCAACCCAATATTGTGTGTTTGTGATTTTTCAGAAATTTGTTAATGTTTCTTAATTAATGAAAATATATGATGATTTCTATTGTGTCATCAAATTAGACTGTGATTGCAATTTTAATAAGTTTTGGTTATATTCGATATTGAATATTTATTATTATTATTATTATTATTATTATTATTATTATTATTATTATTATTATTATTATATTTATGCAGCGCAAACTGTTTAAACTATGATGTACTCAGTTTGAATGCTTTTCAGTATTTTGCTCAGGATTATAACTCAGGTTATAAAATTTAGTCAAAGTTGATTTTTGTTATACTGACAATAGTTTTTACATTGTTATATCGGCTCATTATCTCGACCTGGTCTTTTATAAAACCTCCATCATCCCTTAGCACATCCAGTACCAAGATTGTTCATTCATTATATGAATTAATACAACGACTAGTTCAATTATACACTTCATTAAGAAAATGGTATGACCTCAACAACAAAAACTCTAATACAAAGCATTTTTGTTTCTTTCTTTCTTTTCCTAATATTTATCAATTTGTTCCACCAATAATTATTCGGTCAGTATGATCTGCAATAAGAACAACGTTAAGTTTAAATCACTGTTATCTGAGTCTGATTAAAGGACATTTACGGGACTGTAATATTAACAATGGCCTTATCTTCCAAATGTACTTCGTTTTGGCCCCAGTTACCGAAATACGTGTTGCCTTTCGTCTTACCTGGACCCTTTACACAGGACACCGGACACGTCCCACCTATTTTGTTTCCCAATGTCTAAAGTTTGTTCCGCCACGATGCAGATCATTTCAAAACAAAATGTAGTCAAAATCATTCATTTGTTCCGGCTTTCACACGTTCACATCAACTAAGCTGTAAGTTGAAGTGTATTATCTATTTAACACATGAAAAAGAATATCAAGCTTAACTCTTTTATAGAAGGCTGCACATTTCCGGATTAAGACCTTCCAGGTCCCTGAGCACTGAAATATTATGGTGCCCAAACCCTAGTAAATATGAAACTCCAGACAATACAATATTTTAAGCTAAAAGGATGATGAAATACAAATGTTGCCATCATTCCATATCAAAACACTCGTACATGCAGATCGAAATGGTCATATATAATTCATTCAAATTTATCATCAGCAATTATATGAATTATTTCTATTGCTCTTGTTGGGCTGGTACTCTAAACACGTGCTTACGGCGCTTAATGGCTTATCAGGCATTACACTGCCCCTCCCCGAAAAAGAAAGCAATAAAATATAAATAACATTTTGATTACGACTCAAATATCTGACCAGAGCGTGTTGCACAGCAGTAAGTGAACATAATGTTCTCTTGATAAACAGCCAGTTTTCCTACAATTGGTTAATGTTATTTGTAATTATTATTGCAAACCTTATATTGTTATTGATGCATTTATTAAGTTTGTTGTTTAAATTGTTGATTAATGAGAGTATGTGGTATTTCACTTAATTTTTTATTTACTGGCAATAATTATGTATGAATGGTTAGTATTAATAAGTTATACATTTTGATAACCCATTTGGCATTCGTTTTACTGACTATATAGCTTCATAATGATTTTTTATGTCAGTACTTCATCGACTAACTCAGGAATATTTTTTTATCACAAGATATTGTTTTCAGAAAATAAAAACAATTGAATTTTAAATTTGGTTTAATCTCTCTCTCTCTCTCTCTCTCTCTCTCTCTCTCTCTCTCTCTCTCTCTCTCTCTCTCTCTCTCTCTCTCTCTCTCATGTTGAGATTTGCCACCATGCTGTTTTAGTTTCAAATACGTGAACAAACAGCCAAAAACCAACACCAGCTGGTATAATAAGCCTTTGTCATTTTGTAGAATAAAACCCTACTGTCACTTTGAATCAATGAAAGATATGTTTCAACATAGACATGTGTAACAACTGTTTATCCCAACCCCTGTAAAGCTATTGTTGGTTGAATAAGTCACACAAAACCCCTATATAACGTGTATTCACGGAAATCGAACGAGCTGTTAATATTCTCTATAATATTAATGTAAACAACAAGTATTTTGTTGGACGGTCGTGATCCACTGATAACAATATTTTATATCTGATTATTCCGTCTTTGTGTCTTTCTCAAATATTACCAATTATGTTTTTGTCTGCCCAGTAATTTAAGCCACATTTACCTATTTTTCTCACGCACCTATACAGCTCCTAAAACAAACAGACCTAATAAAAATTTAAGTAGAGTAATATATGAGATTGACTTATGGCAGATTAACTGAATGAACTCGGAAGCATAGGTATGACTATTAGTCTAGTTCTAGTAGAAGTGGTATACATCGAAAAAGACGCATTCTTTTTACCATAAAGTAAATTCTGTTGCTGTTTTTATACATTTATTTCTTCTAGGTTGGATAAATATTTAAAATAATAATCAAGAAGATAACAGAATATACCAGAAATATGGTATATACACAAATCATACTGAAAATATCAAGTTGGTTCTCAATTGAAGTGCACGTTAACAAAAGCTGTGGTTGTTCTATGTTTGGCATGAATGGGCTTTACTGTTGACACTGACTTACTTCTATATTCTACGTTTGGTATAAATAGACTTTATCTGTGACCCTGACATACTTATATGTTCTACGTTTGGTATAAATAAACTTAATCGATGACCCTGACATATTTTATTATATTCTACGTTTGGTATCAATAGATTTTATCGGCGACACTGGCATACTTCTATGTTCTAAGTTCGGTAAAAACAGACTTTATCGGTGACACTGACATACTTCTATCTTCCACGTTTGGTACAAATAGGCTTTATTGATGACCCTGACATACTTTAATGTTGTACGTTCGGTATAAATACACTTTATCGGTGACCCTGACATACGTCTATGTTCTACGCTTGGTATAAACAGATTTTATCGATGACCCGGGCATAATTATACTACTATACAGCCTAATAGATAAAAACACATTTCAAAAACTAAATATTTAAATTTTCAAAGTTGTTGTACAATATTAAATCTATCCTATCATTGAGCACAACTACTAAAAAACAAATTGCCGATTACATGGGCCAAAAGTAGGCAAACTTGCATTTACGGCCTATTTTATCAAGCGCAGGAAGTAAGATTAAAAAAATGAGACAGATGAAACAGTGACAAACTATAAAGATGGATTGACAAACATTCATATATGCCCATGCACTTATAGGCGGATTCAATAAGATAGACGAGCGCGGATTGCGGCAGACTCCTTGAATACGAACCACTCCCACCAGACTCAAATGCTACCAAATTATATTTATGGATCCGCTCCTGGAATTAGTAATTCACAAGTTAATCATCCATTAAAAGAGGTAACATGGCAAAGAACACAGGAAAAACTTATAAGTGAAGAAAGTTTGACTGGTTTATATTCCTACTGTGTTTAGACCATTATTAACTGATAACAGTCACTTCAACATCTGATAGTAATTGTCCTAGCGATGAAGTCTAAACCAAATTATCATAACTATCCAACATTAAATATAAATACCTCTTCATGCTTCTATTATTGTTGCAATTACTACAGATAGGTCCACTGGGAACAGTCCGCAAGTAGTTCGTGTAATATTATTGTAAACACAAGACGTTACATTATTAGTACATTTCAATACATGGATGTATTTTGTGCAACAATCAGGTCAGATATTAACTAGTGTAGATGCAACGCTCGAGATACCACCCACGCCATTTCCTTTCTGCCATTATTCAAGGAAAATGTTGACTTAATTATCGGAATGTTATATTATTCAATTATTTATAGTCATTATATATAAATACAAGATGTACCCGACCCAATGTATATATTACTGCAGATTTATCACCAATTAGTATAATATTTAGTTTCGTCAAATACTTCTACTACTACTACTACTACTACTACTACTACTACTTGCTATTAATCTTGCGAATACAGCCAGTTTTTTGTTATTTGTAATTATTATTGCAAACCTTATATTGTTATTGATGCATTTATTAAGTTTGTTGTTTAAATTGTTGATTAGTACTTCACAGACTAATGAGAGTATGTGGTATTTCACTTAATTCTTTTTATTTACTGGCTATAATTATGTATGAATGATTAGTATTAATAAGTTATACATTTTTATAACTCATTTTTTATACGTTATACTTACTATATAGCTTAATAATGATTGTTTATGTCAGTACTTTAATGACTAACTCAGGAATATTCTATCACAAGATATTGTTTTCAGAAAAAAAAAACAATTGAATTTTTAATTTTGTTTTAATCTCTTTCTCTCTCTCTCTCTCTCTCTCTCTCTCTCTCTCTCTCTCTCTCTCTCTCTTCGTTTATTTTGCCATGTATAGTCTGTCCCATAGTAACTATCTTCTGAGAAGCTTGTGATTTACTCTTGTTAAACATTTCGTCAGTTAAAAATTGAATTCAACCAATATCTACATACCAGCCATATATTACCTAATTTGATTTACAATGATTTACAACGTCAATAGTAAGCAATAATATGATGTTGGAGCCGCCTCGGCGAAAATCCTAAGTCGTATAAATCAACATATTGGTGCCGATTAAGGACGAACCATGCAAGACAAGTTATTGGCCATTGCCGAGCTTTCATTGTTCGATGTGGCACTTATTTGTAGCAACATACTATTTATATAATTAAGAAGCAAAAAAAAAAATTATAAAATAATAAAAAAAAAAAAACCAATAACTTTAGAATAATACATATATTTGTTCTATTTTGAAATTAAATTATAATGCAGGTATAAAGAATGACACATGGCAAGATATGTTTAGTATAGACTCCCGTTTTCTTTCTCATGAGGGTAAACAATGTTACAATTATACATGTTTGAAATACAGTTGCTATATATATATATATATATATATATATATATATATATATATATATATATATATATATATATATATATATATATATATATTAGATAAAAACTTATTTTACGAGATTTATATCACATAAAATAAAAGCATTTTCATAATTTAAAAAATTCATTCCACATAAGTGAAAACAAATAAAAGAAATACACGATATTATAAGCTGTAATCGACTTCATGCTTGTATACAATGACGTATTCGTATTCCTTTATCAGTGGTGGTTTAACGGCCATATACGGTATAAACAATGTCTACTTCCTTTATGATTAAATAAAACAGCACCTTGCGAGATATGAACGCTATTTTTAGAGCAAGGAGACCTCTTATGTTTCCGGAAGCGAGGCTTAAAATAGGGGTGCAATACCATTATAATAAGTATAACAATATTAGTCACTACACCCCCACCCCCGATAAATTAAATGCTACTATATTCGAAAACATTATCATACATTCATAGAAAGTGAAGTATATATGAGAAAAATATGATAAGGTGTATGGTGGTAAATCCAGCGGAAATAGTTTTGTATTAAAAGATTCGCCAGTTTAATTCAAATATCGCGTTAATATATCCAATTGAAATAAAAAGGACGTTTACTGTAACCTCTCTCTCTCTCTCTCTCTCTCTCTCTCTCTCTCTCTCTCTCTCTCTCTCTCTCTCTCTCTCTCTCTCTCTCTCTCTCTCTCTGATAGGTATATTTCGATTTGAAAGAAATGTAACAACATTTGCGCTTTATAATTATATTTGAAGTCCAAAATATTCGAATGTTTGTAGCAGACGAATTTTAAAGGCCGCACATGAGGGAAGGAAGGCAGGAACTACATCTACAAGCAAATGTATATTTTAGCTCGTCTATGTATGAAAACAACGTCCTGCTCTGTGTAGTGAAGTTCTATATACTTTTCACACACATACACACATACACACACACACACACACACACCAGTGTACGATGTGTAAAGAGAATATAGCACACACATTCACTAGTTCACTGAAATCAACGTACCGAGATAATTTTATGTAGCACATGGAGGTCACCACATCGTTCCAATGGCAAAAAAGGGCATGCATAAACGGGTACTCATAAATAGACCTAAAGCGTTAGTGGTGGATACTACTAGGTCTTAAGATTGTGTAATTATTATGTTTTACAGATAAATGTTAGCATTTTACCACGATTCAGGCATTCACCTGCCATGGATAAAGCTTTACACATGACTTGGCATTATATGCTATCGTTTCGTACTTGCCCATGTAATATAGAGAATTTTTGTGGTGGTGGGATTTTACTTTCAAGCAAGGACATCGTTTTCAATTAATTACCTCGAAATTGTTTCTTTAAATTAACATTATTTATCTTTTAGTCCTTTTCTACCCCAAATCAGAACAATAAGAAAACTTTATTAAGTTATTTTAGGACCGCAACCTCGTTTCCACCCAAAAGGAATAAAACTAACAAAACAACAGGCGACCACCAAGTATATTAAATGGATGATCCGTAAGACAGATATTTCACCTAATATATTCATTAAAATTAGTGATCCTTTTATGCATTTAGTTGACTGGTTATCAAGAAGTATATTTATGTATCTAAATTAATTACAGAAATCAATTGGGCCCGTGTGTGTGTGTGTGTGTGTGTGTGTGTGTGTGTGTGTGTGTGTGTGTGTGTGTGTGTGTGTGTGTGTGTGTGTGCATACATATGTGTGATGTGTGTATCATTGTGTGGTTATGTTTATATGCCTTATATGTGTATCAGTGTATGGTTATGTTTCTGTGCCTTATGTGTGATGTGTTTATCAGTGTATGGTTATGTTTCTATGCTTTATGTGTGTTGTGTGTATCAGTGTAGCGTTATGTTTCTATGCTTTATGTTTGATGTCTGTACCAGTGAATGTTTATGTTTCTATGCCTTATATGTGTATCAGTGTATGGTTATGTTCATATCTTTATATGTGTATCAGTGTATGGTTATGTTCATATGCTTTATGTGTGTATCATTGTATGCTTATGTGTATATGCCAAATATATTTTTTATACCAGGTGTCAAAGGTTTTTATAGATTCTTCAGCTCCATCTTTTATATATTTTTCCCTTGTCCCATTTTGAAATGAATTAGTAGCAAAAACAGCTAATTCATCATCCGTGGAATCTTTAAATTTATTCATCGCTTCTTTCGTAAATAACTTTTCAGGCGGATATATTCTCTCTCTCGAAATTTCCTCTTCTTTTTCTTCAATTTGTTGTTGTTGTTGTAGTTGTTGTTGTTGTTGTTCATCATCTTCTTCAATAATATCACCTAGTCGTTGTTTAAGTCGTTCTCGTTGTTCTTGTTCTCGTTGTTCTAGTCGTTCTTGTTCTCGTTGTTCGCGTTGTTCTTGTTCTCGTTGTTCCTCTCGTGCAGCGGATATTTTATCACCAGGAAGTGTTTTTAAAGATTCCTTTGTTTGCTTGGATCTCTTTGCTATTTTTGCAAATACAGGAAGAAGGGCTGGTTTTGTCCCTCGTTGTTCCTCAGGAATATTTCCCCATATGGCTTTTTCAGTGGTCGATGCGACTTTCCCTGTTGCAGTGTTTATTGGTTTGAAAAACTGTTCAGTTCCCGTTGTGAAAACAGTTTCAAATTCTTTTCTCGTTTGGAGCTTATTTCGAACGGAATCACAAATCGGAATAAATTTCTTAATCGCAGCTAATCGTTCACGTGCTAATCTAGTTTTTAGGGCTTCATCTACTATTATAAATATAATATATAATGTAAGTGAAAACTCACCCACCCAAAATTCTTTTGAATTTCACTACAGTGTGTTCATTACTTCCGCGTAGTGATAAATCACCAATGGTGTATTTCCTACAAATACTCGCCGCATGGAAAAAAATACCACCACCACAAGCAAATATCCTCAAACATAATAATGACCCAGACGGTGGTGTCGACATAACCGTCTTTAGAATTTCCGTCTATACAAATTCGTTCTATGCGAGTAAGCGCATACCTGTCTATATAATTATTTGTCAATGGTGCTTTATTGTATGCGTATTACTCACCTGCAACGGTTTGGGCATTGTTTAGAGTGTCAGAGTTTTTTCACTGTGTTGTGTAACCAAAAGGGGATTTTCATTTTGTCTGATGATTTTTTTCTTTTATTGTTTTGATTTTCGAGTTTATTGTGCGTTTGATTTCATATTGTATGCCCAATTCACTTCTGACCTTTTCGACAGCAATGAACAGCGGGATAAATTTGTCGATGTCGTTACAGAATACAATTACCGCGTGCTGAATTCGTTTGATCAACCCATACTGTTTGGCAAGGACATATCTATTATTCCGGGCGCTATCATCAAGATCATGAAATTCAGAGAGAATCTGATTACAATCTAATTTATCTGATAACTGTATTCCTTGATTTTCAAATTTGAAATCTCAATTATAATGACATTCATATTTTGGAAATTCATATATGAAATATTATATATCTAATAAAAAAAATTAGGGGTCATTTTTGACCCGTTTTTGTATGATATGATTATATATGATTATATATGATTATGTATGATTATATATGATTATATATGATTATATATGATATGATTATATATGATTATATATGAACTCCATTCGCTCTAAGATGTTATTCACATCTTATTGCGCCTAGAGATATTATGCAAGTTATGATATGATGAACTTCATTCGCTCTAAAGTGTTTTATTCACATCTAATTGCGCCTAGAGATATTATGCAAGTTATGATATGATGAACCCCATTTGGAACCTCTCAGGTGTTATTCACATCTGAGAGGCCCAGAGGTTACAATATAAGACAACACATCCCCACTTGGAACCTCTCAGGCATTATTCACATCTGAGAAGCCCAGAGGTACCACGAAGCATAGTCTCCAAGAGGAGATCTAACTCGTCAAATAACGGGTAAAAACTCCAAGAAGGTATGCTTGGTGAATGGACGTCACATTTACATATAGATATATAGATATATACATATTTATATAATTACAACTATTTACATATTTACATATTTACAATGAAATGATATGGTATTTACAAGTATTTACATAATGGTATTTACAATGAAATGATATGGTATTTACAATGAAATGATATGGTATTTACAACGATATATACAAATAGGACAGCACAAGACAATACAACATATAACAATGGATTATAGGTGGACACACAGCACATACACACACGGGGCTGTTCTACATTCAAACTGAAACCACCATACCCCCATTATAATCACCCGGGTTGAATGCAAAAACATGTTCACACCGTGTGATGGTGTGTGACATATGGTGGTTTCACGGTTTGAATTTCAAATGGCTTAAAGCACCAATTATTATATAGAAAAACCTTCCGATAGGTACCGTCGACAATAATGCCTGTCACGAGATTCGAACGATGGGCCCAGGACGAGACCCCAACCTTGTATGGAATACACTAGTTTTCGTATTCTACAGATATATAATTTTGAATACGATATACGTGTATGTGAACCAACACAAGAAAAGCCATTCAGTTACACCATGAGTCATCAAAACATCCCATTGAGATACGTGACTACAACAAAAGAGTTATCGTTGTTTCAAAACCGTATACACACAAGCCCACACGAGTTCATTGGTGTTATACAATACAAAACAGAATTCAGGCATATGTAAATTGAATTCTATGTCCGGTTCTCTTGGAAATCGCTGATTGATATATTTGTTCTGCAACATATCGTACTTAGGCTCTACAAATATTGAAACATCTATCGGCTTCATTAATTTATTGAAATACTCTTTCTTCGTTATTTTCTGTATTAAATGATTTTATAGGTTTCGAACTTTTCGAGTTTTAACCAGTCCCTCCTCGTTTGGTGTTTTCACTTTGTGTTATAGCTCGCAGATTAAATAAAGAATTTTTCCTAGGATTAAAATCAATATGATCGATTACAAATCCATCTTTTATCAATCCATGGAAACACTCGTATACGATTCTTTGACAGTAATATTTTTTCCCTCCAGCACCAAACATAAGATATCCAAGACTATTGTCCGTCCCTAATGGTTTCTTAATCCTGCGGTGACTGACAATACCATCACGAGATGCTTCATAATCGATGATTACAGGATGTGGTTGAAATTCTTGGTTCATTTATATACCATAATATTATTTGTCTAATTCATTATTTGGTTTAATTATTCCTTGAGAATCTTTCAATGTAGTCTTGAGGTGTTCTTATGATTTTGTCTTTGACAGAGTCAGAGTCAGAGTCATTGATGGAATTTTTAACGGAATCTTTGACTCGTTTATCATAATAGCGCTTTAACTCTCTGTATCTCCTACCACCGCAGTTGAGACATATCTGCAACTTACCACGCACACATACCCAACATCGTATACAAGGTAATGGTCCAAAACTTCCACGACGTAGGCTTTGTAAATGATATTCACAGAATTCATTTCTGCATGATTTGTTACAAGCGGTTACTGATCATATCATAAGCCATTTGCAATGATTCATTATATAATGAATTCCTTATTTAATTACTTGTTTTAATTATAATATGGAGGAGTTCGAGAGATTATCAAAAATTACGCCTTGGAAAAATATTGAATTTAATCTCGATAGAGTCTCCACTGATGTACCAAAGAATCTAATAAGTGATAGAAGCATGTTGGGTAGAATCCGTGATGGTTTTAATGAATTCAAGCGCGATGGAGCATCTCACTGTTGGTCAACATTTCGAATTGATGGTAGTGTTGATGTCACCATGAACGACGAAAGAGCAGCAGTGATAATCTCACATCTTGACAAGAACAAGTATTTTTTTAGAGTGAAATTCATTATCCGCTCAGAAAAGGGAATTGGATTATACGCGACAAATTTGAACCCATCCTGAAAAATAATAGAACTGTCACTGTGAGTCAGGATTCCAAACCAGGAATTCTGACTGAGATTGACAAACCGTATTACGACAGATCCTATCCTGTAACCGCGGTTTGTTTATGGGATCTATCCGATAAATGATAAACCTAGTATTGAAAAATTAAAACCCATGAAATATTCGTCGTTGAATTGTGTAGCAGAACGAATAATAGAGCATTTCCGCGGGACAGAACAATAAAATATCTACCCATGGAGTTCTCCGGAGAAGAACACTCTTGGGGAAATTTATTTGATTTTATTTCTCAGTCAAGTAAAAACAATCCTTTGTCAGTGTGGTTATTTTAGAGTTTTGAAGACGAAGAGGGTAAATTCGATCAATTTGTAAAACCCAATGGCGAATTATACCGTACTGAAGCCCTCCATAATGAGATGAAAAAAACTAGCTAGTGGTTTTTCAACGGATTACGACGAGCAAGTATTAACAAACTGTTTTACAATACCGTCAGTTGAAACTCATTTCACGAGAAAGAGAAATCTATGGAAACCAACACGCGCAGAATTTCTCTCGGATATCGAATCAAGCTGCGTGAATATGGCTATGGTGGATTATGTAATACAAAATACGACCCCAAAACTATTATATTTCGGTTGATATGATTGCGTATTATCCAGGGAGTTTTCTTGGGTACGGAGAGTGTTCTGAGTACTTCAAAAGATTTGGACATCCCACACACGAGATGACCCGTGTTTCGATTAATGGACAACTGCCCGATTTTGATTTAACCGGATTCGCTCGTGTGGTATCATTTGAATTGGCTAAAGGACTTCATACGTGTTGTTATGTTTGGTTTGGTAGACACATCTCTGTAAAACGCTGGATGCCAATAGTGTTATTACGGTATATGATTGATTCTAAAATGCTGATATCGCTGATTGCCAGTGGAGCAATTTTATCATATTGAAAACAAACTGAAGTCTGGTTGCCACAACCCGATAGTCTACATAATATAATCACCAAAAAAAAAACAATGCCCCGATCTCGACGAAGAATATATCGTGAAATGGTCCATAGAAATCTTTGAAGATAGAAATAAACACGGATAAGATCTCGGTATAAGAATAATTATTAAGTTCACACAAGATGCAAAATACGACCACAAACAATATTATTCGCGGTTGATTATAGATGATGCTGAATACGATTTTATAATCGCAGATGTAACATCTTAGGGTATATATGTAAATCGTAAAGACGCTTTCTTATCCGATGGAACCAAATTAGGTACAATTGTTATTTATAACGATGGAGAAAATCCTCAGTATACGTACTTAAGGTCGTATATGCTGGTTTATGCTTCAATTAATTTGCTTTCGATGATAAATAGATTTCCTGACACCGCAGTTAGAGTCGCCACTGATTCATTTTATATAGAAGTAAAACATAAAGAAGCAGTGGCTGAATTCACTAATTCAGACGAGAGTTGGGGATTGTGTTCCGATCCAATATGTAGATATAAAACCAGTTACTTAAACGGCTGTGGTGGGTCAGGGAAAACGACTCGTGCGATTGAATTATTTCGAGGGAAAGCAAACATGATTGTGCTAACACCAACACACAGACTTGCAAGAGAGATGAAACAGCGAGGAATTAATGCTTGCACTTATCACAGTTTTTCTCGATGGAAAGGTGACAAATGGACTCCTGATCGAATGGGCGAGAAATATATTCCTGAAATCATCATTTGGGATGAAATATGCTCAGTGTCGTTAGATGTATTACAAAGGTTTCTCGATTGGTTATTGCTAGCGAATACAAAAGTGATAATGTGTGGCGATCATGGTCAACCACCACCATTTGCCGGTTTATCCCCACATGATTGGCTGAAAAATTTTGTAGACTATTATGAAGAAATTAGTACTGATCATAGATCACTTGATAATGAATTACGCGAGTTCAAGAAACTAATCAGATTACAACCGGATAGAATCCAGTGTGAAATAGCCCATGAAATAATTTCAGAAACCCCATTAAATGATTTTTGGGAAGCGTGGAGACCAAACCATTTAATGGTAGCAAGTAGAAAGATAGCCAGAGACACACTTCAGATGAAGTTATTTAACACACACACAAAGAAAAATTTGCAACACTTCCAGTGTCATTGTGTTATAGACCCAAGGATACACGAAGACAAAATATCGAATATTCCAGGCCTGACAGAGTCAGGGACAGAGAAGCAGATTTTAGTGTTAAATGATATTGTGTTCGTTGAAATCAATGTCGTAGAAGATGCATTGCGTGCTGATAAATCCCCATGGAAGATAGGATACGCAGCGACGATACATTCATCGCAGGGGTTGACTATATCCGATACAATTGTTTGGATCATAGATAATCGCATCGAGTGGTCGAATTTAGTTTATCTTGCGGTGTCCAGAGTACGAAGAATAAATCAACTTCGAAGAGTTGTTTTAGACTATAATGACACTACAATAAGTGATATTGTCAGCGATGACATAATCAGAAAAAAACTCTCTGGTTATAAACAGCAGGATAAAAAATAACAGAAAATTTGACATTGATGTTGAATATATAATCACACTGAAACAACAACAGAATAATCACTGCGCGAGTTGTAGTTGTATAATGCGTTGGTGTTGGTCGGATAAAGCTCCCTGCCAATTTACCGTAGACAGAAAAAATAGCAGCGTAGGTCATGCCAGAGATAATGTGATGCTGACTTGTCTTGAGTGCAACAGACGAAGATGTGCTAGTTAAGACTACGCTGCGGTAATTGAATATCCTCGGGTATCACTTGTAGTTGTTCCCGAGTAAATTCGCGCTGAGGAGCAGTTGAATCCAATCTATAGAATGGCGGTCTACTCGTGGATCGTGTTATGCTAGATATTTTATGCGTAGTGACACTCCAAATAGGGTCAGTAGCTTTTTTTTGCCACCTTCGAGCTCTCATGGTTCATATAAATATCTAACAGAGACATTGCCGAGTATTGGTTGTTTTGAAAAATCATTTTGCGGTTTTACAGGTATATACTTCTTTTTGATATGGAATGACTGCGGCAGATATAGGCCGTTTGCATTTAAACTGCACCTGGTGTAAGACTTCCTATATTAACCAAGACAATGTGAATACAAAGCGTCATAACTGAATACACGAATGATGTATCTTAATACTCACTATCATTTTAAATTGTTTTTAAAGTTGACATTGTTTAATGTTACTTTTAACACCATCACATCATTTCACCATATACAAATAGCAATTCTGACAAGCAAAATAAAATGTTCAACCACCGCTGTGTAATTCAACAGATACAATTTAAAAACTCAACATACGAAATGAAACTTTCAGCATAATCAAGTTAAATTGAAACTCTCGACATATGAAATTACAATTTCCACAACCGCCATGTAATTAAGAGAGAATCTAAAAACTCGACTTTGTACATAGAATTTTCAACCAGCGCTGTGTAATTCAACATATGAAATCTAAATAATCAACATATGAAATGACACACTTCAGAGATAATGTTCTTTGTTGTAAAACCCGACGTGAAATAAATATCGCTTGTATTCTATAAATACATGCATACCATCATAAGAAACAAAATTATACCATTTTCTATCTAAATAGACATTCCCTTTTTGGGCAAGGTACAAATATATAAAGTGATTGAGTCGATCAGCGAGTAATCCTTTTCACGTTGTTACTCAAGTGTACATTAGTATTCACATGCAAATCAGGACTCATTTCATTGCTGTACCTACTTTAGCGGTGTAAGTATTAGATGTCCTGTGTTTTGAGATCAGGTCCATACTTGGTTAAATATTATGGGATACAGACCTCAAGAAGAAACCCCGTTTTAACTGACTTAATTACACACATACCAAATAGAGATTATTTCATGAATGGGCTAGAATATGAATCCGTCTGGGTTGAAAGATGGGCTCACTAAGAGTGATGAATAAGTGCGGACAAAACGTCTTGAGCTATGGGTCATTAATTACTTCTTCATGTATGTTAACATATCGTTTTTCGAAATTAAAGTGGCGTTATTTCATGAATAGACTAGTATATAATTCGGTTGGATTGAAAGATGGGCTTATTAAGAACGACGAATGATTGCGGCGAATAAAACATCTTTAGCTATGGATAATAAAGTAACTCTCTCTGTGTTTAAAAAATCATTGTTTGTCATCAATGAAAATTAAAAATCAAATGGTTGTATAAATATTAAGCGTTCCCTTCACCATTTTCCAGTCTCTAGAACACAAGCGGAAAGGGTTTTATTAATTAAATGATAAATGCTGTTAACAAGAAGGGAAAATACATCTTTTTCCAATTTAAAGTGTCGATATGAGACAACAGTGAAAGGAGGAAATCGTGGTAAGTTGTAACACTTAACAATGCAAACAAAGTTGTATCAAAACAATTGTACTCTTAAAATTAATATTTGGATTTCACTTCGTTGTTGTAGAAATCCCTATATTACCGCGGAAGGCAACATAGATTCCTATAAAATGCTCTGGTTCAACCAAACTAATGCAGTAGTTAAACCAAATTAGTCGTTAGCCGAACCTTGAGGACGAAACGTGTACTCCTGTTATCGCACACTGATAGATATTTCAAATTAAAAGGTGAGTTTTCATACATGATATGCAGTGGACTTTTTTAAGTTGTACTTTTAAGTTTGAGAAAAGAAGAAAACTCGCAGACTATGTGCATCGCATACTGTCACATGAACAATGCCTAATGTTCGCCTACTAGGTGTGAGTGCCGTTGTTATATATATATATATATATATATATATATATATATATATATATATATATATATATATATATAGGGGATAAAAAACAACACAAACGCCGATAAACTTGTGCGACTAGTTTCGCATTTATGCTTCTTCAGGCACAAACTTTATTTGAAAGAAACTGATGACGTCTATAAAGTTATAAACAATTACGTCATTAACATAACGTCATGCTTTTGAAAGAAGCGGATGACGTCTATATGTCAATAATTACGTAATTGACATAACATCATAATTTATATTATTTATTATACAAATATCATATGTACAACTGGATCAGAATGATGCATGAGTCTCTAATGAAAACTGAGAGTGAGATTATAATGTAGAGACTAACAGTAATACATATAACTACATATTATATATATATATATATATATATATATATATATATATATATATATATATATATATATATATATATATATATACATATATAGATATATATATATATATATATATATATATATATATATATATATATATATATATATATATATATATATATACACACACATACACACATACATATATATAAATACAATATATCAAATCATCCACTAAAATTCTATACAATTTTATATAATGCCTTAGTATTAAGGCCATTAGGATAAACAGTATCTAACCGATTAATCCAATAACTTTCTTTAATGAGTCTGTTCATTTCTCCGTGCACAATATCGATTGGCATGAAAGAAAAATCCCTTAAAGAGTGATTATTTGTATTAAAATGCATTGAAACATTAGAGGAGAACTGAGGATCCATATAATTTTTTATATGAAAGCGGTGATTATTCATTCTCTTAGAAACTTGTTGAAGTGTTTGTCCAACATATTGCATGTTACATTTTTTACAGGTTATCAAATAAATTACATCAGTTGATATACAATCAGTGTTATAACGTAGAGAAAACATTTCTTTAGTATTGGAGCTACTAAAATAGGTACTTTCTGTAATATTTGCACATTGAGAGTACCTACGTCTGTTGCATTTAGATGACGAAAAACATCTTTGAAAAATTTTTTTTTTTCGGTTTAGTTCTGATCAAAAGATCTTGTAAATTCCTAGGTCTTCTATAAGCAAGAATTGGCTTGCTCTTGTAAAGTGTTTTGACGCTGTTATTTTCTGATAAGTTAAGGAGAGTCCAATATTTATTAATTATAAGGCCTATATTTGGCAAAGATGGATTATATTGTATTATGAAAGGAATTATATTTTTATTTTTCGTACATTCTGCTGTATTTAAAGCATCATTTTGGGTAAGAATACAGACTTTACTTACAGCAGACTCTATTACATGTATAGGATAATTTCTTTTTATGAAATATGTTTTTAATTCATTTAAAGAATGTTTTAATTGATGATCGTCTGAAATGATACGTCGATATCTTTTCGCCTGACTATACGGTATGCCGTTTTTACATGACCTGGGATGACAAGACGAATATTCCACATATTGGTGGATATTAGTTTCTTTTACGTGAACATTTGTAGAGATAGTATTATCAGGATTTTTCATCACATTTACATCTAGAAAGGATACATGCGTAGTGGATGCAGTGTAAGTAAATTTAATTGTGGGGTGAAAATTATTTAGGCTATTAATAAATTTGTGTAGATCTTCTTCTGAGTGGTTCCAGATCATAAATATATCATCTAAAAATCTTAGCCAAACAGTGGGCTTAAAATTCTCGTTTTCAAGAAAATCTTTTTCTAATTTACCCATGAAAAGGGAAGCATATGAAGGAGCCATAGGACTACTCATTGCCGTACCCATTATTTGAATGTAATTAGTACCATTAAATTGGAAATTATTATTTTCCAAGATAAGAGTTATTATTTTACAAATATCTTCACTCGATAGTCTGTTATTATTAAGAGTGTTGTCAAGAAAATATTTACACGCCTTAATACCATCTGCTTGCGGTATGTTTGTATACAATGATGTAACATCTAAAGATACAATGAGGGAATTATGAGATAGTTGTGGAATAGACTTCAACTTTTTTATGAAATCAGTAGTATCTTTAATATATGAAGGAAGCGATTTCATTAAAGGCTGCAAAATACTATCTATAAATTTGGATAAGTTCTCTGTATATGAATTACAACCTGATATAATTGGTCGTCCTGGATAATTTAAAGGTAATGTATGATCAGGAAATTTATGAGTTTTGGGCAATATGTAGAACTGAGGTGTACGTATTTTGAGAGGAAAAGTATCAAATTCTTCATATACGGAACTATTATTCTTAGATATTTCATCAATGCATGTGGAAATTTTAGATTTAATTTCTAATGAAGGGTCTTTATCGACTTTTTGATAGTACTTTTCATCATTTAATTGACGTTCAACTTCTTTAACATAGTCTTCCTGATTCATAATAATAATATTATTTGATTTATCAGCCTTTTTAATAACAATACTCTCGTCATTAATTAAATTATGTAAAGACTCCATTTCTTTCTTAGAAATATTACTATAACCTCTCTTATGAGGAATATTGTGTAATATTTCTTGTGTGATAGCTTCAATGTAAAAATCTAAATGAGAGTCACGTCCACTAGGTGGTGTAAAAGATGATTTGTTTTTATTGAAATAACCCATATTTTTTGAATTGAAAGAATCTGATTCACAATTAGAGTTGCTGCTTGATTTATCATAAAAAAATTCTTTTAATCTTAGGCGTCTAGAAAAATTGAAAATTTCTTCAGCTAATTTAATTTTATCATGAGATTTTGGTTTGGGACAAAATTTTAATCCTTTACTTAAAAGTATGTAATCATTATCCGTTAGTTTTTTACGTTTTTTACTGTCTGGTTGTCTTTTCATAATACAATATAATCCATCTTTGCCAAATATAGGCCTTATAATTAATAAATATTGGACTCTCCTTAACTTATCAGAAAAAAACAGCGTCAAAACACTTTACAAGAGCAAGCCAATTCTTGCTTATAGAAGACCTAGGAATTTACAAGATCTTTTGATCAGAACTAAACCGAAAAAAAATTTTCAAAGATGTTTTTCGTCATCTAAATGCAACAGACGTAGGTGCTCTCAATGTGCAAATATTACAGAAAGTACCTATTTTAGTAGCTCCAATACTAAAGAAATGTTTTCTCTACGTTATAACACTGATTGTATATCAACTGATGTAATTTATTTGATAACCTGTAAAAAATGTAACATGCAATATGTTGGACAAACACTTCAACAAGTTTCTAAGAGAATGAATAATCACCGCTTTCATATAAAAAATTATATGGATCCTCAGTTCTCCTCTAATGTTTCAATGCATTTTAATACAAATAATCACTCTTTAAGGGATTTTTCTTTCATGCTAATCGATATTGTGCACGGAGAAATGAACAGACTCATTAAAGAAAGTTATTGGATTAATCGGTTAGATACTGTTTATCCTAATGGCCTTAATACTAAGGCATTATATAAAATTGTATAGAATTTTAGTGGATGATTTGATATATTGTATTTATATATATGTATGTGTGTATGTGTGTGTGTATATATATATATATATATATATCTATATATATATATCTATATATATCTATATATGTATATATATATATATATATATATATATATATATAATATGTAGTTATATGTATTACTGTTAGTCTCTACATTATAATCTCACTATATATATATATATATATATATATATATATATATATATATATATATATATATATATATATATATATATATATCCTGTCCACTTGTGTGTGTGTGTGTGTGTGTGTGTGTGGTATATGCCTAATTAAAAAGTTGATACATTCACAAGAAAAACAACAAGAATTACTCTTAGTCCTAACAAACCTACGTGGCATCAGGTACTAAATATTAAGACTACTTCAAAGTCGCAGCCGCCTATACAATAGTAGTTAAATATACATGCGACTGATGTATTCTGATGTAGATATTACCACTAATTTGATTGACTGTCTGGTTGTCTTAGAAATATTTACTCCAGTATAAAGCCGTTCATAGGACAGTTGATACATTTAACATCCTCCTGTCAGTACGAAAGCGATAGTACGAAATTATTACATTTATAAGTTGGCGTGATTGAGAAGATAAAGCGAGATCAAAGAAAAAAAAATATTTCGAAGACAATTTAATAAAATTAGGTTTTTTAATTTAAAAAAATATAGAACTATTAAATTCATAATTGAGGAAATTAAAATTGATTTAATAAATTAGAGCATATAGAACAAAACGAATTATCACAAGATTACAGGTGGCAAAGTCTAATTAGCGAAACAATGAAGTTTTAGGATAATCTTTTAATCAAATAATGCTTTGACAACGATGCAATTCTACACTAAAAGGTCGTGCAAATAAAGAATATTTTCAGCAAATGTGTATGAACATAATTTACATAGTCCAGAGTAATGGGCGATACCAGTACCGTTATGGCGAAATGTCACTTGATACAATTATGGCCGCATCAGTAAAATGTTTGAGAAAATAAAACTACTGTACTGAGTAGATAGCCCTGTAATTAACATTCGTACTTCTTGATTAAAAATAGTACCGCCTTTCTTACAATTCAAAATGGGTGCTTTAAGGCATTTTTTCAAAGCTAATTATCGCTATAGTGCGATACTGGTAGAAGATACCTTAATTTATAATCTCTGCGCATCCTTCACGAATCATCAGATTGGTGTAAGTGAACAGACAAATCAGATAGATAGATAGATAGATAGATAGATAGATAGATAGATAGATAGATAGATAGATAGATAGATAGATAGATAGATAGATAGATAGATAGATATAAGTTCAAAACACCGATCAAAGTCTGGAAAATATAATAAAATATACATCACTATATGTAATATCTAATATCCTTCACACACACACACACACACACACACACACACACACTATGAGACTGGTAAAGTGCTCATTTAATAATTATTCGCTCGCTGTACTATCTAATATCCTTCACACACACACATACACACACACACACACACACACACACACACACACACACACTATGAGACTGGTAAAGTGCTCATTTAATAATTATTCGCTCGCGTTATAAATTATTGTATTATCAGCTTGTTGTTAGGAAACGTGAGCTCAGGGCAAATTAATTGTAATTCATGCACGAGAAAGAGAGGGAATTGCCCTGCAATTCGGCATTTTCTTTACTATAATTGTCTGCGTTGATTAAATATGTGGCATGAATAAAATTACGAGAAATGTAAAGATATGGCTGACAAATGTTCATTATCTCATTTTCAGATGAGTCGCTGCATCACCAAAGTTGCCCTACTTTTAATGCTGATGAGCGTGAGCAAGTATGTCACTTCCGCTTCACCAGCACATTGTCGGCCGCCAAAAAACCAAAAAGTGTCGTACAAAAAGTTAATTCGAAATGGAAACGGTCGTAACGATTTCCTCTACCCTGCTGTATTTGACAATCAAACTGAAGTACCAGAGGTCGCCCTGAAGACACAATGTCTTGACCGTAGTCAGATAGACAGTTGTCCGGACCAGGTTCAGACGGGAGATGATGTCCCTGTACATGCAAGATCAACATGTCCGTGGATTTATAACGTAGACCATAATCCACAGCGTTTTCCAGCCACTTTGCTTGTAGCTAAACCACTTTGCCAGTATTGTATTGGATCTAATGGTGACATGGAATGTCATCCGATAATCCATAACATTCATGTTTTCCACCAAGGTGACTGCGTACAGGGATTTTACCGATACCACAAGCAGACACAAGAAATAACCACTGGATTCACGTGCACTGGAAAAAGAACTCGTCAAGTACCAACTGATAATCATAATTTGTATACATGATGATAACAACTTTCTAATGCAATCACTTGAGCAAATTACCTCCAAAGTTTTGTATTTTTGGAAGGGGTAGGTGGGGATTATGGTTTTCATTAATATGTTGCAACAGTCGTGAAAAATTCATATCTATGAAATGAAAAGAAAGCAAAATACGAAGCAGTACTGTCTAAAAATTACAAATACCCATATCGAACACCACCTTTCAATGAACTATAAACGTAGGATAAATAGTTATAGAGAAATCGGCTAAATGTTCCTGTAAAGCAGATTATCTCATTCGTTCAGTAGTCTAATCTCTGTATTTCTTTGCTAGCAAGCATCTGACACTTTTCTCCAACTATTTCAGAAGATACATACCAGGTCATCACGCAAACGTTTGATTATTATAGTGTAGAAACACTCCAGTTTGATTATCATAGTGTATACGTTTGATTATCATATCGTATAACACTCCAGTTTGATTATCATAGTATAACATTCTAAGTTGATTATTACCTTGCATAAACACTCCAGTTTGATTATCGAAGCGTATAACACTCCAGTTTTATTATCATAATGTATAACACTCCAGTTTGATTACCATAGCGTATAACACTCCAGTTAGATTGTCATAGCGTATAAACACTCCAGTTTTATTATCATAGTGTATTAACACTTCAGTTTGATTGTTAGGTCCAATTCGAGTTCAAAATGTAAACATGATATGTCATTAAGATTAATTGTCCAGTGTTTCATTTCATTTGATGATTTTCTTATTATAAACAATAATTGATTAAGGGCCGGGGTGGATTAAGAATATTTGATTACTCTATTAATTTGACTTTTCTTTACTTCCTTGCACCTTACGATCATTTGATATTAAAACAAGCCCTGGTCCAGAAAGAAATTTATATGATATATCAGTACCACATAATAGTAATAACAATTATATATATATATATATATATATATATATATATATATATATATATATATATATATATATATATATATATATATATATATATATATATATATATATCTGAGTGTGTGTGTGTGTGTGTGTGTGTGTGTGTGTGTGTGTTACCCTCAAAGCATTATTCAAACGTTTGATATCTTAGATGCAGAGTGAGTGAACTACATTTGAAATATTTGAAATACCTGTGCTCACAGAGTTTCGGTTATGTGACAAAATACAAAATTAATATATTTTGTAAAATTGATACATGGAACTAAATGTAAAGGAAACCACACCATCTCGTAAAAGAGAAGATATCAAAGTTAACAGCTTAGAATGCGTTTTTATTTCAGTTATTCTGAAGTCTAAATAAATGTGATTAGAAACCAATATTACTCTTACCAAAGCCAGCCAAAAATATTCGCTCATTTTCACTTGAAATGAGCACTTAAGATGGTGTGTGTTATCAATAGTAATATGCGTTACTATGTGATTAATCAATCTCCTATATACATTTTCATTGTTACTATGCGATTAATCTATCTCTTATATACATTTTCATTGGTACTATGCGATTAATCAATCTCTTATATACATTTTCATTGTTACTATGCGATTAATCAATCTCTTATATGCATTTTCATTGGTACTATGCGATTAATCAATCTCTTATATGCATTATCATTCTTACTGAATACACATTTCAGTGTTAATATATGTTATTATATGATTAGCCAATACTGAATACACATTTTCATGGGTTATGTATGTTAGTATATGACTAGCCAATCTTGAATACACATTTTCAATGGTATTATCTGTTACTTTATGATTAATAAATCTTGAATACACATTTTCAATGGTATTATCTTTTACTTTATGATTAGTTAATCTTTAATACACATTTTCTATGGTATTATCTTTTACTTTATGATTAGTAAATCTTGAATACACATTTTCAAGGGTATTATCTTTTACTTTATGATTAGTAAATCTTGAATACACATTTGTAAGGGTAATATATGTTAATATATGAGTAGTTAATCCTGAATACACATTTTCAATGGTACTTAGGTTACATGTGATTTTTCAATTTTGAATACACATTTTCAATCATGATATATGTTACCATATGATAGTCAATATTGAATACACATTTTCAATGGTACTTTAGGTTACATGTGATTATTCAATTTTGAATACACATTTTCATGCATGCTATATGTTACCATATGATAGTCAATTTTGAATACACATTTTCAATCATGCTATCATGCTATATGATACAATATTATATCAGCTTCACCTACTCCAACATAGTGTGATTTGTGTATTTAATCTAAATTCCCAAATTCACTGTTTATATTATACACCTTACATACTTTAAAATGTTTTAAATATGTATGGTTTAATATTAAACAGATTTGCCCAACCCCTTCCAGATAGATTTGTGTTCATGACTGCTGATAACAAAATACAAAGTACGGTGATGGAGAAGCATTCATACTTGAATGGATACTAATTAAGAACGTATCACATTGTCAGCGACATTCATTGATAGAGCGAGAATAGTACTTCATTCTGCAAAGGAAAACACTCGAATATCATTTCATTTATCAGATAGTTGGTACACTTTTCATACAGTGTTTACGTTTTATTATTGTTTATATATCAATACGTCAACAGTTTACTTTCTTTGAATATAACTGGTCCAGATAAACCCGCGAAATGTTTTCGGAGTAATATGATTATTGATTGGCAGCAACTATGGTTAAGTGTTTTCTTGCCCCGGCTAGAGCTAGTTGTTCGAATCACGGCCGAGTCATACCAAAGTGTTAAAAAAAATGGTACTAAAAGCTGCCTCGCTTGGCGCTCAGCATAAAGAGGTTAATGTTATGGCTGGTCGGCCTAGTGTCAGGATAATGTGTCTGGGTGGGACATCAATCTACGTGTCTGCAACATAATGCTCTAGTGCTATGCATCGCAATAAACTGTCACACTACAAAAATCCAATGGCGCCCCCCCCCCTCCGCACCCCCCCCCCTAACAAACACACACACACACACACAAACACACACACACACACACACACATCCTCCAGTCTCGGCAACAGCTATTTATTTCCTATACTTTCATCATCCAGTAACCATTCCTTTAGAAAAACATCCAAAAAATGGCATACTATTTCTTTTGCTGTATCCAATACGGTATCATTGGGGAATATCCATTGCAGTATCGACACAAATTTCAGCGGAATCGTTGTAAATAGTTTCATTGAATGCATGTATATCGTAAACCTCAACTACTCCAGTGACCTGCTAAATTGAAAGATGTGACATCGCCCAGGAATTTCCTTCTGAGATCCAGTGTTGTAAACACAAAGATATCCATATCCAGTGTTTTGTTGATTAGATGAAGAATTGCTCTATGAATTCGTAATTTTCAAAATATACTTCTAACTTTCATGTGTTCATGAATAGTTTCACATTACTCCAGCTCAACTATGGGACTATTTTTCTCACGTGCAATGATTACAAAGTGCAAAGTCTGAACCAGAACAAATTGGGATGCTGAAACGATTGGATCTTTTGGTTATATCGTATTTTTCCTTTTTTTTCACTGAACGAATCGTACATGTCGCTCAAATTACCGCCTGCAATGCATATATATTTCACCGTAATATCAAACATCGTGTTGATGGCTATAGAAATTACTTCAATAATCCATTGAAAACTCGCATTAGATAATGACACAGTGAGTAATTATTAGTACTTTCATTTTGTGGGAAATGTAGACTTTAACCTCTGTAACGTCATTAAGCTGTATAAACCCAGCCACTTGTTCTGGTCGTTTACGTATTTCCGTGGAATGTACAAGAGGACACTAATGTGATAATCCGAAAAGATTAATTGTTGAAAGAGAAATGGAGCTTATATATATATATATATATATATATATATATGTATGTATGTATGTATGTATGTATGTATGTATGTATGTATGTATGTATGTATGTATGTATGTATGTATGTATGTATGTATGTATGTATGTGTGTGTCTCAGTTATAAACGTTAAACATATATATAATATTATAATATACAACATGGTATGTACACTTTACATGTATTATGTGCAGCTTACTATTTTAGATATTAGAACAACACCTTAACTTATCACTTTATATAATCCTGAATGATCCAAACATCTTCGCTAGCCAAGGTTCCGATAACTCTATCTACACCTTGGCAGATCGAACAGCTATATCGGTGATTCGTCCAAGCGACATCTATTGAATTTCATGTCTTGCCTCCCTTGGTATGTAATTCCAACTAACCAATAGCATGGCGCATCGTACATCGGCCGAAAACGGTGGTAGCAATTGACCTTTAACAGCAGATAATTTGTATGTTTAACATCGAAAGTATGAATATACCAGAGGGAAGCCATTACATGTCTGTTTGACTGAAAGATATTTGTACAAACACGGACCCGCACTGGAAAAGTGACTATTTATCAGTCCATTCAAGTTCTGTGATCCCCTTGTCTCGATCGCGTAGGAACAGTGTTCAAATTTGAACATAATCTGATTGGATGCTGGAGCTTGCGACCGCTTACACAGACCCGAAGCAGAGAAATATCTACTCGTTATGTCAAGGTGTAAACAGGGTAATCGGAACCTTGGCTAGCGAAGATGTGGTCCTAATAGCCCTTGATGTTCTTTCGCCAATTCTTTTTACTGATTGGCTCCGTGGAAAATTTCCTTACCCCGCCTTCGTTTATTGTCACCATCAACAATTTGTCACTATTTGTCCAACTTGGGGCATTGGAGAAAATAAAAAGGGTTATGTCTGTGGAATATGGCTAATTTACCCCACAGGAACTCGTTACAAAATAAAAATAAGGGTATCGGTCAGTATAGATTTGGGGTTCGGGGTGAGAGTTTGACATGGACCCAACTCTCTGCCAAGCTTGGTTTAAATGTTGAGTTGTAGGAATTCAAGTGGTAAATATTACTGAACATTATTGTGTCACGTTAAAAAATTGTATAGTTAAATATGTATTGCATTCCGGCTGGTCCAGACAGAGCTAATTATATACATATAAGCCTAATATCTTTCGGACTGAAAATAGTGTAGGGCAGACCGGTAAACGACATCCATCCAACAGAGAATCGCAATGCCTATATATTTATCAATTAGGTCAGTACTGTTTAAGTGCAGAGCCGAAAATGACCTTGAAATAATTACACTGTTGTAGTGTTATCCAAGAAGGAAGTTTTGAACCACAATTCCCCATATCAGATCTCACACTCTGCACAAGTATGCTAATTTGTCAAGATTTACGTTACGGTGAAATACAAATTTCTCCTCTTTGAATGATTAGACGTACGTAGATGCAGTTGGTATACAGAGCATGAGAGAGAGAGAGAGAGAGAGAGAGAGAGAGAGAGAGAGAGAGAGAGAGAGAGAGAGAGAGAGAGAGAGAGAGAGACTCGTTATACAGTTTACAATGTATGTATGTATGTATGTATGTATGTATGTATGTATGTATGTATGTATGTATGTATGTACGTACGCACGCATGTATGTTTCTCACTGCCATGTAGAATTGTCTTTGACAGTTCAGATGAACTTAAGACATGGCCATACCATGTTAGTTTGCTTTTCTTTACAGTGGTGAGCAAATATACCTATGACCCGATTGCACTTTGGATTCTAATGCGTAACTCCTAGTTAGAAACATGGTCTAAGTATGAGATGAGAGAGAGAGAGAGAGAGAGTATTTCATGTACGAATAACGTTTGTATCATGACTTCTATTTGCATCAGTGTTATATTGTTAACCGTGTATATTTATGCTTTTGCTTGATTTTTGTTGTCGTTCTTATGGTTAAAGTATTTTATTTTAAAAGATTTTTTATGATCTGACTGTCACGTAGAGTGTGCTGTCGTGATTATACATTTTAAAATCGCCCTTATAGCATTAGGAAGTGAAGATATTTTCTGATAGCTAAGTACGGTTTCCCTGTTTGTCTAATGTTGTACATTGTGACATGTCCATAGGCCTACATAAAACAAGTTTACAGACCTATTGAAAGAGTATACCGCAATACTCCATTGGACTATACGTAAACTGTTACAACTTATACATAAAGGAAAATTTACCATGACCATTCATCCCTCCATCTAACCTTCCATGCCTATATCTTCCTACCTACAAAGATACCTACCTACACATTTCCATACATACAGTTCAATTTAACATGTATACACTGACCAAACATTCATTATTCAATATGTATTTTATATATTTTTCCTTTCTATTTAAAGTTTTTACTTATATTTTTTTAAACATTTTCTGACCGCTTCGGCGGCTTCACTCGGATGCGGTAGTCCGCAGGTTCGAACAAAAGCTAGCACCAAAGAAAAATGCTAGCAGCTTCCTCGTTTAGCATTAAGGGGTTAGTGTTAGGACTGGATGACCTGGTATCTTGATAATGTGACTAGGTGGTACATGATGCTACATGCATGAGCGCTAGACATCACTATAAACTGCCACATTGCAGACATCGTAGATATATGATTGGAGCTACAGTAAAATTCAAAATCACACACACACACACACACACACACACATATATATATATATATATATATAATATATATATATATATATATATATATATATATATATATATATATATATATATAGATATATATATATATATATATATATATATATAGAGAGAGAGAGAGAGAGAGAGAGAGAGAGAGAGAGAGAGAGAGAGAGAGAGAGAGAGAGAGAGTGTGTGTGTGTGTGTGTGTGTGTGTGTGTGTGGCGGCCCGTGTTCTAGGGGTGGGGTTCTTCCGAAATATTTAAATGACTTATGAGGAAGTTCCCCTGACCCGTAATTAAAAATGTTAAATCATTGATAATAGATTTATAGCTGTGAGCCCCCAGTCAGCAATGCCGACGGTTACATTATAAATAAACACGAAGATAAAATTCAATTAATAACAATTTAATAAAATGTGAACTTTATACGATAATTAACAATCATTCATCTCTCCCTTGACCAAGTGACGGCCTAGTTCATCACGTGATTCCTTAGTGTGAGTCTAATTTCCCCTGTCCTTGTGATCTTCTCATCTAATTTTCTCTGTTACGCTCTTCCTTCCGTCTTTCTCCTCCTTTCCTTTCCTCCCTTGACTCTTGTCCCTCCTGTCTTCTCCACTTCCGTTCCACGTTCCTACTGTCTATCTACTCCAACTTATAATTTCCTTCTCTTCTCGTATCTCCTTCTACTTCTCCTTCCTTCTGTCTCTCAATCCGAAACTATGACAAAACTGCTCAAGTCTGTCACTCAAAGCTTCCTTGAAAAACCACAAGACGTTAACAAAGGGGTCATAAAAATCTTACCTCACACTAAATCAATAGTTAACCATCAGATATGGCGGTAACGGTTTTGGTCACGCATGCGCACACATCGAAATTACCACACACGCTTCTCGCAATTTACACAATGGCGCAATAACACGGTATCAGAAAATAATTCCGCAGACATCCATACACTGCGTCATATCAGTACATACACGCAGATGAATATATATATATATATATATATATATATATATATATATATATATATATATATATATATATATATATATATATATATATATATATATATATATACAAACACAAAAGAATATATCAAATATCACCGTATTATAATATTTCTACGATTAGATATCTGTCTGTATATTTTTTTCCACAAGCGTGCCCAAATATCCAAATATTCATATACTAATTTTACACACTGCAACCAGTCAATTTAACAATGGCGAAACCTATAATTACATAAACAAATGTGCTACTCTACCATTATATAACCACACAGTGAATCATAATATGAATTCTTACGGCGGCTAACAAGCAATATAATTCTTTACAAATATCAACTCATCTTTTCAAAGATGCAAACATATTAACTAACGAAATAAGAGGCAACGTATTGACATCATAATTAATTATTCGTACTATGATTCTAGTAATATAAATATATATATATATATATATATATATATATATATATATATATATATATATATATATATAATCCTTCAGTTTAAATTGCAGTCGTATAAAACAGAGATCGAACACTATTTCACTGACCTTGAAGCTGTATATCTCTTAGATTCCCAGAATTTAAGATTTACGCGCCAATTCACGGCTGGCAAACGGAGTTCCTGTTCCTGTCCTTAGTGAAAATCACTTCCAGTGGATAATAACGAACTAATTTAATTTCTATCGACATAAGATATTATTCTTGGTTTAAAACAAGGGCCCACGCATATCGCATTCAGATTGGGTGGCGCTTGCACCCTGTCCAATCGTCGAACGGTCAATTCAAATCTACCTGTCTGTCTTGGAGAACTGTAACTAACGTCCACCTACTCGTCGGCCTCGCTACCTTTGATGTGGTCATAAGCTTCACACCTACGTGACCTTTTTAACCACCCTTGAAGCGTTTCTGCTCTCTCGACCCAACTAAGACCATCTTACGTAAAGGGATTAGCTTTACCTTGGCCAATTTTACACTTCAAACACGTCGGTCAGAATTACCTTTTATACATGTACAAGTGGGTCGGGATAAATCGTGACAGAGAGAGAGAGATAATTTGCTCCTCCAGGCCGATTAAGTTCTGCGGCTAGTTTCACATTTACTGTATGCTTTAGTGGATGCTTCTTCACGCACAAAATATTTTGAAAGAAACGGGTGACCTCTAGATCTGTACCATTAATTACAATAATTACATTATTGATATAACGTCATTAAAAGATTTGAATACTTATAACAAAATCTCCTATGTAACAGGATCAGACAAATGTTTGTGTTTCTCACTGAATAAGTGTGATCTAAATAACACAATACATTGTGTGTGGGCGTGGGTGCTGATGTGATCTGGATTTTTAATGTAACTTTTAAAATATTTCAGTCATATCCAACATTTCGCTCGTTACAGTTCTGAAATAAATAATATCAGTTGATATGCAGTATGTGTTGAAACGTAGAAAAAACAAACAATTCTTTTGCATTAGATGAACTAAGAAAAGTACCTTCTATAATTACAAACAGAGAGCTCTTATTGAGAATATGTAACATACGTCTGTGCTCTGAAGTAAACACTAAAGTGGATATAGTTTTCGTGTGTTGTTAGTTTACAATTAATCGCCGGTTATCAAAGCATCAGAAATAGTAGTTTCAGAATTGAATGTTTGAAAATTCTGAATTCTAGGAAAGATACATAACTGATAGCATAACATTAGATAAAAGCGCGATTTTGTTTTAAAAGACCAAATGGAAAATATAATTTTACGAATCTGGCAAGAAACTTGTTTATTATAACAGCGCAAAGGATCACATTTTAGAGTGGATGGGAAAAAGATCCAGAACTACGATGAATGACCACGTTTTGGAGTGCATGGGGAAAATCCGGAACTATCATGAAGAAACAAAGCGACAAGAATTTTATTCATAACAAATTTCATATATTGAAATTTTTTTATATCGATTACATATATCTCTCTGATCGATCTAATGATCGAATGTCGTCGACTCATTACACCCAGATTCGTTCGAACGTGTCTAAGGCAAAATACAATCTTTATATTTGTATTAAACCTCAGACTACGGATATTGTGTGTGTATATGCATGAGGGGTTGGCATGTAAGTGTGTATGTTTGGAAGTGTAGGCTTGGGGTGCAAGTACGTGGAAGTATTCATCTATTCAAGGTGTTTTAAAATTATTGCCGTCATCGTGAATTATACATTATTGCAGGTTTCTTTGAAATACGTATGTCCTTAATTGCGTTTATGCGCGACTTTATTTAGCTATAGCGTGAAGGTAATTTTATATGCAAAAGTTAGAAATATCAAGATAAACAAGAGTGATTCACTACCGTGCATGAAAATTGACCTTAAATGAATAATTAAACAATATGTAACGGACAGACAGATAGACAAAATTAATGATATATATTCATATCACAAACAATCTCTGATCTTGCTTGCACATCAAAACTCACTTCGGGGATTTAATCTCAATGAAAGTTTTGTTCGGTAGTTAATAATGTATTTATTTATTTCAAACATTTGCACGAAGTTTATACTGTGAGATAATTGATAATACAAATGATAGAACTTCTAAACTGTAGGAAGTTATTGTGGAATTAACGCCATTTTTAAGCAATCAATACGTATATATGGCGGCCAGTATAACTGGTAGAGGAAAAACCCGGGAAAACCCCTGTACAAACCATCGACCCACGGCAAGCCTTCTCAGATACCCATATTGGCCGAACCCGAGAGTCTAACCCACGCGGACATAGGTGAGATGTCAGTGATTGGTAGTGAAAGGTGAATGCTTAGACCACTCGGTCACAAAGAAGAAGACTTAATTAATGAGATGTAATACGATTCTACAATTCCAGCAATTTTACCTCGATAATGTAAAAATACTACTTCCGTCACTAAACAAGATAATTTGAACTGCTCATGTGCATATTTTATATTGAAAGGAAACGTATTACTTGAAGGTAATGGCTCGCGTGTATTTAGTGTGTCAAAATCTATTTTTTTTATTTAAATACCACGCTAAAGAGGGTTAATTAGAAAGTAATTTAGACAAGTACAGCCATTATAGGACCATAACTTCCGGAATAATAGGGGAAATTCTTGTGACCCCGTCTCAAGATCGCGGCAATATTCATATGTAAATAGCATGAATGCAAATGCGAGTATAGTGTGCATAGCATTAAACGACAGTGAAACAAATATTTCAAATGACGACACGGACAGGTAGGGAAATCTAATGTGCATTTTATTATTCCTTATTCCAATGAAGTCATAATAGATTTATTCGCTCATAAAAGCAAATTTGAGAGAGAGAGAGAGAGAGAGAGAGAGAGAGAGAGAGAGAGATTAGTAAGAACTGATTTTAAGTAACAGAAGGACTACATTGATGAAGAAATATCCATCGGTAGATTTCAAGCAAATTTTCATCTCGTTAAAGATTAATGCAGATGTGTTCTCTTTGACCAGAGGTTATTTTAACCAGTGCTAGTTAGTCTCGGCAGATCATTACTATAGATGGTACTAAAAGTTTAGACAGTTCTTTCATTTTTCGCTGTACATCAGTTAAGTACCCCATCCGTTCCCCAAACATGTCTTAAAACCAGACCCTTTTAATGCATGCAAACATTTAACAGGTGCAGCTTTTGTTATTATTTCTAAAAAAGATTTTTCAACCAAACAAAATTTGCATTTTTCAATCTTGAATATCGCTTCCCATCTGAGCTGTGCCGCCCTAAGCAGCTTCCTTGTCTGCGTGATGGGAACTCCACCACTGATTACATGCAACAAAATTTTGTGAATCATATGACATAAGTTCTTTAGCTTTTAGATTCAAGCAGTTTTCAACATTGTGAAAGATTTTTGTTTCTTCGGATGTGCTTTGTACATGAGTGGGTGAGTCGGGTGATTTCGACATCATTGGTAATGATTTTCTTAAGATCTTCTCTGATGTGTCCAATTTATAATAACTTTAAATTTGTCCCTAAATATGTTTTGCCATTCTTGCTTGAGTTTTATTGCCCTTACGAATATGATATTTAATGCAAATGTCGAATGATTAATGTCAGCACGTAGAAAATGACTGGATCCGACATAAAGATCTTAGGTACTCAGGATGGTATTGTATTGTTACCTGCAAGGGATAGCAAACTCCAGTAAGAAGCGCTTAGTTTCTTCTTTTTCTTAAATAACATCTGTTTTGTTTTGTCTTTCATATGTTCTGTGAGTCCAGATCCTGACACCTCAAGGATTTCCTACCGGAAATGTTTTCCTTCTTTGGTGGAAAGGTACGGGCTTGTTCCAGTTAGTCAGGGACCATATAATTCCATATCCTGTAGTCCAATAACACCTGCAATACACCTTATGCACGTGTATAACGCAGATCACTGAATTCGTATTCGTATAGTCATCGAAGTCAGCAAACCTAGTCAATGTAGTATTATGCGACAGTATAAACTGGGCTGTACCGTTAGCAGCTGGATAGGGTTGAGGGAGAAATATCTTGCTTTCGTTAAAATAGGATTTTGAAACCTTTAAGTTGAGCAAAATAACAGTTTTTTATTTGTCAGAACCTTAAAAGAGCTTATTATGTTTTTGTTGCAACGTTCATGTTCTTAATATTGAGAATAGTTAGACTAGTATACAGTATATAAACAAATCTATGTAAATCATTAAATTTAGCATCGACTTGTTCCAATTTCTTTTCCTCCAATTATCACATGAGGCTACGATATTTAAAATATTAAGACATTTGGTAAATATTGTATTTCAGTGAGATAAGAAGACGTTTCAATGACGAAACGTTCTTCGATACACTCACTTTTCTACTGAATCCCTTTGAACGCTCCGGTGGCCTAGTGATTAGAGCGTCCGTCTCGGAAGCGGGATGTCATCTGTTCAAGCCCCGGCCGAGTCATACCAAAGACATACAAAAATGGTATTAACAGCTACCTAGCTTGGCGCTTAGCATTAAGAAGTTAGTGTTAGGACTGGTCGGACTGGTGTCAGGATAATGTGACTGGGTGTGACATCATGCTGTTTGTCTGCGGCATGATGCCCCAGTGCTAGACATCACTATAAACTGCCACACTGCAGACATTGTAGCGATATGACTGAAAAATTGTTAAAGCTACGTTAAAAATCCCAAATCACACACACACGTACTAAATCCCTTTGAGATCAAATGCTCCAATGAAAGTGTAAGGTTACCTCTAACTAATCATACTATTAAACAGAAGCGGTTTGTCAAACATGATGAGAACAAAACAGTGTTTTAATATTTAAGAATGGGAAGAAAGAAATGAATATGGAAATTATGAAATCTGTTCCATATATGTTAGCGATAAATTTTAAAGTGTATCAGAATTTAAAAAAAATAAATAAAGAAAATTGAAAACCAGAAATATTTCTAGATAGAAGAAGTCATACACTGTTTGAATATTATATACATATAATCTTCTATATCTAATAAATTGTGCTTCTGTCACAATCGACTTACTATGAACTTGGAATGGTTACCAAAGTAACGTAATGTAACAGACACACACACACACACACACACACACACACACACACACACATATGACGATGTAATGTCGATGCAATGCAATGCACAACACACGTTACTATTATGTAATACTGTTCTCAAGAACACGAATAGTCAGCTTGGGGGAAGGGATGTCTGAAATGATAACATGATATATTGTCATGAATGTATGTCAGATGTATCTAACCATGGATCATAAATGAAATTTCTCCACAAATATATGTTGTTTCAATTGTTTGTTCCAGTTCAATTACTTTGACATTTATTATATATAATACGGATTCGATGTTTTGATGATTAGTTACAGGACATGGAAATTACTGCCCAGATTGCACAAAGATCTAAGAAATTCCGGATGATATCATGTTAGCGTGTGCTGATAATACTCGCCGGTAATAAGCACTCTTGTATTTTATTTCTGTATCTCCTGCTTTTTCGTATACATGTACGGGACCAAACTGAAACACATCAGGGTCTACCGAAACTTTTTTTCTTTCTGAATAGCATTAAAGTCCGAACATGTTGCGATTCTCAAGTCCTTATTGCAGGTAAAAAAAAAGAGAAGGTAGACCCTGCTATTCAGTAGCACCATGCGACGGCATATACTGTTGTACACTATTCATTGTTAGACGACCGATACACAGTATAATACGGTAAATTAACATGTTTGAAAGCAAGACGTTTTTCCTTCAATCAGCTGACACGTTTAGAGGCGAGAATGCAATCAAAGTACAGAAAAATAAAATAGAAACATGAAAACATTAAAAGATTCACATGTGCTTTGTTTCAGGGTGGATGCTTTCTTGTTGTGTTGTATATTTGTTTTGTTGTTGTTGTTGTTGTTGTTTGTCTCTTTGTTTGTTTGTTTGTTTATTTATTTGTTAATTACTGATGGATGTCGTTTTGTTGTGGGGAGTTTGGGGTGGGGGTAGGGGAGCTTCCGGATCAAATATATTGAAAGATACAATGAAGATAGAACTTACATAAATAATACAGTTAGGTAAATACGATTTATTTTTTGACTATAGTACAAATTCTATCATGAACACAGTGGTATCACTAGGGGAATGCGGACTGCACAGGGTGACAGCATCAGAGGGGG
Source organism: Unio pictorum (assembly GCA_030141615.1). Lineage (NCBI taxonomy): Eukaryota > Metazoa > Mollusca > Bivalvia > Unionida > Unionidae > Unio > Unio pictorum. Next base: position 42,303 of record JARLTB010000051.1, read on the forward strand.
TGACACCAAAATGATTGTCTATAAAATTATAGAATTTTTGTGAAGGAACCGCACTGGGTGACATCAATCCTAGTGACGCCACTGCCTGGGCATGTTGTTTTATTTTCCTTGTGAATACATTCGACAAATATTTTATTTCAATGACATCAGAGCAACTTTGAAAGATGACATGTCTTATTATTGCATTGAACGTTTGATAGCTTTTTATATTTTTGTATCAGTTATCAAAAGGTAATGTTTTATTTCCTTCTTCCAGAATAATCGTATCTCATAGGCCTAATTCCATCCTTCCCATCAAGTAACTATTATGCAAAAAGTATGATACAATTAAATTGATGAAAATGTTTATATTTATAACATATGAGTTATCTCTACAAAGCAACGAATATTTACGTTTTCCTGGCATCATAATGTATGTATGGCCGTTATCTAAAAATATGGAAATTACGTCAAACTATTTATCCACAGAATGCCCACGGGTAAAAAGATCAAGAACACGCTGATAGTTGTTGAGCACTAATTAAATAAACAATTGATGAAAAAGTGGAAATCTTTTAAGACTCAAGAAAATTGAGAGATATAGCATGGCTTTAACATCGTTTATGTTATCTTCAAACTAAAAAATTGATATGAAATATGAGTATCATAGTCCCTTTACAGAAATGAATCACCCCACCCTACTCATCTCCATTCTACACCATTTTATACCAAATCCTAAAAGTAAAATAAAAACAGCCTTAACTACATTCAGCTGAAAAGCTTAGGCTAAAATTCTATCGTAACTCAAACAGCAACAGCTCGTATGATCGGCATAACGTGAATTCTTTCTCGATTTTCTCCTCATAGAGTTTGAGACACGAGAAATAACTCTGCGGTCATGTATTTTGAAACCAAAATTTGATATTATATTACGTTTTATTTAACTGTACTGATATCGTGATACAAATTTAAGTTTTACAAAAATGAAGATATCAACTGAGTAAAAGGATAGAAACATTTAAACAAAACTTGACATTTCTACTTTAATTGGACATAATGTTTTTAGGAAGTCGCCTAAGATTTGATAATTGGAGGTTTTCTAAATTTTTAACTTTAAGAAATCTACGACATACAACTTATTATAGCAATTTATTTATAGACACGTACTAAAAACCCTAAAGGATGAATAGCGACTGAATTACAAAGCTGGTTTCTAGCTGGTCACGGTCTTGTGAGGCAACTTCTGGTTATTATGAACGACCGTGTAAAAAACTATAAGAATAACAAGAAGTATATATATATATATCAATCGGCTCACTATGAATATTTATTTGCCATATTAGTATTCGATCCTGGAACTCGATGATATTCCTTAATTTATTTGATATAATTTTACACGTGTAAGAGTCGCCCCAAAGGTGTACCAGTGCGCTTCCCTGTTCATCAGGTATACAATAATAAATTGATACAAACATATACACTGCCGGATTTGTAATGGAAATCGACAAGGGTGATCAAATCAGCAATGCATGCTATTAAACTTATATCCTAAAGACAGGCATAAACGCCGAGTTCTTGCAATGTCCGGTTGGAACCGTGTCCCAGATAATGGAAAAACACTTCTTCCGTCAATAATAGGAGAACCTGAATAGATGTGATTAGTTTATACACTGAACTACGTGTCATACATGTACTATGTTTTTGAATATTAATTTTATTTTAGTAACATAGCCAGATAATAAATAATGGCATAAATTAAGTCACGTGCATACATAACGTCCGGAATAAGTGGTAATTCACATGTTCTCGTTGTCTCAAGGTCGGTACTGTTTGCATTTGTGACGAGGAACTAAAGTAATACATTCACACATTAAATGTCCTATTTTTAGTTCCACGTGAACTACATACCTCATAATGACATAAGGGAAGAAAGCTTGTGATCATGTTTATCCTTCTATTCCCACGAAAGCAATCATTACTTTATATCCCCGAAAAAGAAATTGGAATATATGGAATATAATGAAAACGATGCCCGTCTGTTCCTTCTGACTGCAGAAGAGGTTGTTTCTGCAACATAAGTTCAGTGTCTGTGTGTATGTGTGTGTACGTGTCTGTGCATGCTTTTCAAGCATAATATGTACCTTACTCATGGGTAGAGATAGATGCCTGTTGATTTGGGTCTGATCGGTCTAGGGTTAAGGGCATTGGAGCTGAACATGTGATTTTCGTTTTTACATGATAAAAAAGGTTTCCTGTACCTCATTCTTGTAAGTGGTACCCGGATGTACCATACTGATAACGGCCACAATGGTTTGAAAGTTTACATTAAACTACCCGTACATGCAAAGCCTTGGCCAGTTTTCATATTATCATGAAACAACAAGAGAAGTCAAACTTCAAAACATCAAACATAAATCGCTCGCACACGCAGAATATATTCATAATTTTCCCTTCTTGTATTTTACGGTGCATGATAAAGAGATTCATAGCTATGTATATTTAACTCAAAGTATGACAATTCTATACTCTTTTATAGTGTTAGTATGTGTATGTGTTGGTCAAATATATTACATTTACATTAAACTACCCGCATATATATATATATATATATATATATATATATATATATATATATATATATATATATATATATATATATATATATATATATATGTGTGTGTGTGTGTGTGTGTGTGTGTGTGTGTGTGTGTGTGTGTGTGTTTGTGTGTGTGTGTGCGCAAACTCAGTTGTGGTTTTAGTCAATGACATTATGAAATATCTGAGATATACTTGTCCACTCTGAACTTTAGCAGCAAAACATTCGACATTACCCCAGACAATGACCTCTCTGGTGGCTTAGTGGTTGTAGTGGTTAAAGTGTCGGCCTCGGATGCGGGAGGTCGCGGGTTCGAACGCTGGCAGAGTCATACCAAAGACGTATTATCAGCTGCCTCGATAGGCGCTCAGCATTTTGTCGCATAATTAAAAAGGTTAACTCCATCAACTCCTCTCAAAAGTGAATGGTTAACCTCAAGTGGATTATGCGTGTGATAATTCTTGTGTACATGGGTGACATATTGTGAAAAAAAATGAAGGGACCATGTGATTACATGATACAGCAATTTCAAAATGTGACCTGATACTGATGCAATATTTAATTCTCGACCGATCTATGTTGCATAAATAAATCACTTTCATGCACGTATATCTTTGATGAATAATATCAGCCCATGGAAATCACTTTCTCTCATGCAGAATGATCTGAAGTGTTCCTGTTTATGTCATCACGTGCAATGGTTAGTAATTAGTCATTACCACATTCTCCTTTATTTTAATGTCATAAATCCTGTTTCTCTTCATCTGCTAATGCATACATAACGTCATATCCTTTGCTTTATACGAATATTCTTTCTGCACGTTTTTCAACTTTTAATAGTCTGCATTTATCGTCAAATCCTTGCTGCAAGCAAAGATATCAAAATCTGATCTTCATTAGCATTTTGCGATGTGATATTTTGGTTCGCAATATTAATTGTTGGATACGTGTTATACAGGTTATTATGATAAGTTGTTGGGACATCATGGCTCTCAATCACTGGTGTGCTGCAAATGCTATTACGAGAAAATCGCGAAAAGGACATTTCGATAATGCGTGAGTTGACTCTAGAAATATCGAGGAAACATATGGTAGTCCATCTCACTTTGTAACGTATTAAAGTTTATAACCACCTAAATAGTAGCTTGTCCCATTCGTAAGTTATCTTTGAAATCAATTATGCTAAATTTGAATAACGTTTACGTCGAAACTTGTATTGAATAAAACGATTTCTGATAGAGTGTGCGAAAACGTTGAGGTGTAACATGTTATAACACGGCATGCTCAGATATGTATTTAGTTCAAAGAAATATCAGCAGCAAATCTTCACATTTATCAGTGCTTATGAGCAAACTGAAAAAGTGATGTAATGGTTGTGTCAAGCTCGTTTGTTTCCTAACCCTGATACGTTGATTAGGATTGAATATTTAAGTAAATTGTATTAAAATCACATTTGTTTATTCTTGAAATACAAATATGTATTTTTTCCATAAAAACTGTGTTTTTGTGTTGGAATTGTAAAATCTCTTGCAGTGCATAACGCATTTCCTTTGATATTCTAAGTCAGCAAATTTAGACTCCGTAACAAGGTGTGTTGAGTAAGGCAAATTCTTTTATGTTGAGAATATCGGTAAAATTTCACGAGTTTCATGGAAAATGCTGCAGCAAATTTTAATCGCTACAGACCCACAGAATAATCAATAGAAAAAGGTACAGAGTTCTTAAGTTCTGGTGGAAGCTAAGGTGCAGTCAGCAAAATGTGAGATCGTATTTCGAGGATACATCCCAAATCACCTATAAAGCGAGGTGCGGCTTTGCGTACATTAATTCGCTCGCCCGAACACAAGGGCTTTCTTTCTTGCAGGCAAGCAACATTCTATATTTGCGGAATTTACTCTGGGTTATAGGGATTTTATTAATGTTTAAAATGTGAAGATGATTTTGTTAGAAGTAAGAGTTGAATCTGAGATCGATACGTTTGCAACTTTTTTGCATTATTCTAATTTTCTTTTACTATTTTGTATTATTATAATGTATTGGAAGGTGAGTAGTTTATAAATTATATTTCTACTTGTAATTAAGCAATTGAATATTGAAAACCACGAGTTCACTACCAACTTCATGCTCAGTAATAAAGAATATAGAAATGAAAGATAATGTAAGTAATATAGAATAATATTTCGTTATTTTGGGTCAATGCAGAAAAATAGTTTACTACAAAACGATTCTTGAATTTTTCTAAAATATTTTATTTTAATACACTTTTGGTTATGGTTAATTGGTTCTATATTTAATAATTTGCATTATCTTCTAAAATACAGATCGTACAGAACTGTATGAAATTGGTGAGCTTGAAGGAATATTTTTATTTTATGTATTTCTTTTACCTAAAATGTAAAGTTTGCTTAGAAGTGTTTCTGTATCTAGAATGTAATTGTATATATTATTTATTACATGAAAGTTATTTTGTTGGTCAAAACTCGACGGCTAGTCTTTCTTGCAGTGAACCCGTATCGCTTGTTTAGCCTTCCCCAAGATGTAGGTCTGTACCGTTAGGAGTGACACACGTTTTTAAGGGAGTATGAACTCGTTCAGTCTGTCTGTCACTCACCGTGGCTGAAAGACATTTCTAAAAGTTATTAGCAAATTCTTCTCATAACACGTTTACTAAATGTTTTGTGTTCATTATAGATTTCTCACATGTTTAATTGAAAGGGTCCACCATAAGGTTTCTGTCTTAAGCATTTTGCGGTGCAGAAGAAAGGGGTGTGTAGCTATGAATTTTGAATGAAAGGCTTGATCTTGTTTTCCTTTCATTCAACTGATATCTTGAAAATGGCGAAATCTACAACATGATGGAGATGTCAAATGAGTAAGATAAAAGAAAAATGTTTCAAAACCTAAAATGATCCAATACTATGTTTGCTTGCATTAGGGAATGGAGACTAATATATCTAATATACTGTATAACCGGTGATAAATTGTAAGAATTGAAGCTTCGATCATTAAAAATTTCGTCTTATTTTTTTATTATAGAGCAAATCCCCATTTTATTTCCTGCATCCTCGAAAACCTGACATAGCCGAAACTCGAGCAAACATATGTCGTATTTCATTTAAGAAAACGCGACTGTATCAATCTAATCAAAATCGAGATTTTAGACAAAACAGAGATCTGACGAACACAATTTTGATCTCTCGATTTTTACCATTTACATCATACATCTCACATTTAGGAATGAGAAATACATTATTCGTAACATGTTGATAACGATAAGTCTCCTTAAAAAGCAATTCCATACTGAATCTGATACGTTATTAAAACTCAATACGCCGTGGATTCTAATGCTTGGTAAAACATTAACTTTTAATACAGTCCGTGAAATCTAATTACAGCGCAAGTATACTTTGACTTTAATCAGAGTGAATTTAGACCCATTAAAGTATTCAAAGCCGCTCTACAGTATTTGCATATGTTACGGCGTTTTTGTAAAGTCAACAGTTTTAATTTTTATCTTATTTGTTTAGGTCTTAGAAAATGCCTTTAACAAGGACTATATATACGCTTATTTATTTATTTATTTATTTATTTATTTATTTATTTATTTATTAAATTTATTTATTTATTTACTTATTTATTAAATTTGTTTATTTATTTATATGAGCTTTTGTGAACTTTTTTTTAAACATCTCAATCATGAGCATTACATGTAATTCTTCTACAAAATTATTCACAATATACCCATGAATAACTCCTTTTTTTTCTGCATATCGTCCATTCTTAGAAGAATTGATTCAGTTCTAGTTTTGAGCAGTTCTGCAAATAAAAGACTATTACAGACTGTAAATCACAGTCTCGATTAACATTGCAGTAACCAATGCAGTTTTCTTCATAATTTTTTATTCACGTTTATTTTTTGTGTACTTACTTAAATGTATTTTGCTTATTGAGTTCTACTTTCACATCACGGTGTATTCGATCACAGCAGTTACTTTTAAAAACGGGAAATAAAACAACTATACAAAGAATGGAGAGTATTTGTTTTATCTGTATACATAAAATATGACAATCGGATGATAATCTTGATATAAGAATAAATCAAATGACATTAGCTCTAAAGAGCGATTATTTCTACAAACAATACACACATGTAGATAAAACAAACATAAATATTTATCCGGATCAGAGACAATAACACACCAGATTTGCACATACATTAGAACATCAATTTAAGACAGATATATATATATATATATATATATATATATATATATATATATATATATATATATATATATATATATATATATATATCAAGGATTAGGTTCTTGCTTATGAGGATAAAGCCTCTAACATTGTGATTTATGTTTAATGAGTTGAGAAGCTGATTCTTAAAAAAAAAAATTTAAACCTAATGTTGGAAGAATGTTTGCATTTTTCCCGACATTATTTGAAGTACGTGTTACTAGTGTCGGCTATTCTCTAAACCAATGAATATTTATACATCGAGATTATCTTGTTTCTCTTCAGAATATATTTTATGTGGTAGTTAATATGCAAAATTTAACATTTAAAAAAAGATTCTCCGATTGCTATTAAATCTCGGGAAACATCTATATCAGAAAATAGACATAACACATTATTCTCTCTATAAAGAGAAACAACACATGTATATTAAGTGAAAAATTCAATGTAACTTAAAATAATGTATAGGTTTCAAAAAATGTCTTTCTAAATACAACTAGAGGCCTACTTGTTTTTTCAACCACTAGAATTAGTAATTATGAAACACTACTAAATCTAAAAATTGTGCAATAAGCATTGATAATCAAAGGTATATTGAAGTTTGTATTTGAGACAGCCGATTGTTGTTAATTCGATTTGAATTCGATTTACCCATGAACTTGTATGATATATATATATATATATGTATATATATATATATATATATATATATATATATATATATATATATATATATATATATATATATATATATATATATATATATATATATATATATATCCGCCTTCCGTAAACCAGCTGAAAAGTGAAGTGAGAATCATAAGGAAATTTGATCGATTAAACAATGCAGAAAAGGAAGAAAAGAGAATAAAAAGAGAAATTGAGATATACGATTTTGATCTTATCTAGCAGGCCATGTCTCCGTCTGTCTACATGTATGTCGTTGCATACCTAACTCCAATTTTTATGGATGGATGGATGGATGGATGGTTGTGGAAATAGGGCGAACAGACGGAAGAATCAAACATTAACACATTGAGTAATTCTTACCACTAAGTGTGACAAACAAGCACCATTTATTACCTTGGAACTAGTTTTGGAGAATATGCAAATTAAAATTAAACGATTTGCTGAGAGATATAATGTATATTGTTATAGGGCATTCACGAGAATCGGGTAAGAGGACTAACAATATACATACAGAATACAAATATAGAAATTTAGCCAGTCTGTATTCTCTAAAATAGATTGAGATGAAAAAAATAAAACAATAACGGGTACACTCTGAAAAGAGAATAGACTACCGTTGCCGTAAATAACAGCATTTTTCACACTCACTGGTCCGCAGACGGTATATACCATGATATACCTCTCTCATAACGTACCAGCATATATTTGCATACGGTTTTATATTTATTTTTTTTATTACAATTAAACAGCTCGTGTTTTCCTATTTCAGCATAGTATGTGACATTACATCTGGGTTTATGTTTTATGGAGTTTGTTGCATACTAGATACAGATAAATATATAACTTACGGTATACGTCAAGAATGATATATTCGTATATTTATATAAAAGTCTACCCGTCTACATACCGCTTTAGCATATGCGTGATATACCAATACGTATCGGTTGACTTGCAAAATATATTCACTGTTCAGTTCTAAATACAAATTGATATTAGCATTTTGCAATGACTGTGGCAGATATAGGCCGTTTGCATTTAAACTGCACCTGGTGTAAGACTTCCTATATTAACCAAGACAATGTGAATACAAAGCGTCATAACTGAATACACGAATGATGTATATTAATACTCACTATCATTTTAAATTGTTTTTAAAGTTGACATTGTTTAATGTTACTTTTAACACCATCACATCATTTCACCATATACAAATAGCAATTCTGACAAGCAAAATAAAATGTTCAACCACCGCTGTGTAATTCAACAGATACAATTTAAAAACTCAACATACGAAATGAAACTTTCAGCATAATCAAGTTAAATTGAAACTCTCGACATATGAAATTACAATTTCCACAACCGCCATGTAATTAAGAGAGAATCTAAAAACTCGACTTTGAACATAGAATTTTCAACCAGCGCTGTGTAATTCAACATATGAAATCTAAATAATCAACATATGAAATGTAACTTTCAACATAAACTCTTTGAACCAATACGTAAATGAGAAAGTCTCGACGTATGACATTGAAGTTTCAACCACCGCCGTGTAATTCAAACGACACAATCTAAAACCTCGACATAGAAAATATAACTTTCAACCACTACTGTTTAATTCAGCAGATACATTTTTAAAATCTCGACCTAGAAAATGGAACTTTAAACGACAAGAATTTTTTAAAAATACAACACGTGAATTAGGAATTCTGGACATATGACATTAAAATGTCAACGGCAACGTTATGATTGGACAAGGTTTCGTCCGCTACGGCGCCTTATAGTTCCTTTACATTTTTTTAAGTTCGTTCCCTTACCTATTGTCATTGTGACCACGCATCTATAAAATATATATTTCCTCTCTTCTTTATTACGTTCTCTGCACTATACCACTGGCTACCTGTATATACTTTTTATTTAGGTAGGTTGGTAATGACGCAGTCGAGTGGTAGCTCAGCCATAAAATAAATAAATAAATGTTATTTTTTTAATCCTGCATGCTGCTTTTATCGTAAACTTTAAACGAAATCAAAAATAATTTTATGTATAATATTTAACATTGCACTAAAGACAATATAACAGATGAATGTAATAATGCTTTATAGATCATGGACGAATGAGTCTTAATAATTAACTATTTCCACGTGTGAGTTCTCTGGACGTGTACAACTTTTAATGTAAAAGATAAGTTTTTCGTAGTGATCACAATAAAAGTATTTCAAACAAATGCAGTGCAGTATATTTCTTTTCATTGATTTTCATGGCGTTCTCTTTTCTTTTATTCAATATAGTAATTAAACACTGTCCATTTTTAGGTACGTGCATTTCTTGTCGTTGATCGAATAGTATGTTATGTCACAGTGTTTCAAATATAAGGGTGTATAACATCAATCTCTTCGTCAATTATATCGCGCTTGCCCACCCTTGAAGTCATTGTGCGTATAAAAATGATATCATATGCAACCAATGCAATTGCTCTTTTCTCATGCAATTATTTATATTAATTGTTTACAATTACGTCAATGTAGAGACGATCCCTGCTCTCCGCCTCTGAAAAAAAAAGACCGTTTGTTAAAATAATCAGAAGCACACATATCCGTTAGACCTGCTGCTATATTTAGAAGGGGAAGTTCATAGTAATCACTCCTTCTGAGGATTGATAATAGATCACGTCTGGAGTAACCGGTGACAAATTGTTCCGGGATAGAGGAAGAGGAAAATAACCGATTGGTTCACTCGAGCAGTAGCAGTTCCTATTTCAGCCAGTATTCTGTCTTTCAAATTCAGACTCAGTCCTAAGACAAGTGGAATAGTAATAGATCTAAAAGCAATCTCATATCTGAAGAGAAACCCGTTCATTCAAACGATAAATATCTTTCTCAGAAGAAAATATAGTAGAAGTATTAATACCAAGGTAAGTTATCTAGGAATCTAAACTTCAACCACTCCATATTTTATAAAATCCATACGATAATGAATGATATATAAAATATATTCGTGCAGCATTATATTGTCACATTTCACAGTTTACAACAACAATAATAACAAAAACAACAACAAGAATAATAATAATAATAATAATAATAATAATAATAATAATAATAATAATAATAATAATTAACGACTTTATTCATGAAGTTGATTTTGTGGAGATTTTAATTTAAAATATATATGAATGAATCGCATCTATATGATAAGCTATCTTTGATAAGAAATCTATTATGTATAGACTTTATGTTTATCTTATTCTAAGCAGTGGCTATTAACCTTTGAAACTGATTGAATGATCAATAGTTATGGATAATTAAGTCACTATCAATGTACAGAAAATACGCATATGCCTTTAGATATTTGAGGAACGTATTTGATTGGTTTAAAACAAATCTTCTTCTAATCTTGTCAAATATCTTTAAGCAGCTTCCCAACATACAACAATAGTAAATTACAAGTATACCTTAAGACAAGTTACAAAATTAAAACAAATTTTGTAAACATAAAGAAACTCGTGAAAATATTCAAATTAGCACAAATGTAGCATTGTCTTATTGTGACGCTAGGTCAATATATTTACTTTTAAAGAAACATAAATTACATTTCTCGTTCATCTATACAAAGAATTCTGATGTTCATAATTTAGCGATTTGTTTATGTAGATAACAAAGCCAACAATATATTACCTAGTTATTACTTTTACAGATGGAAACACCATTCTTCATTATATTGTCGGCAGTGCTGTTCGTTATGCTCTGCACGGAGACGGCACTAGGTGCTCCGTTGACCTGTCAAGTTCCAAGCAATCTCAGTCTCCAGTATGACAAGTTGGTACAGTACAACAAAACAGTCAATTTCTTTTTCCCACCTAGTCTTGCCGACGGACAGGCGACATCCAATTGGGACATCACAAAAATGGCGCACGACAGTTTAGCATATGGGACGACCACGTGCCCTTTGGAAATAATTGCAGGAGCCGACATTCCAGTATATGCACGATCCACGTGTCCATGGTATTACGTGGCCATCCACGATCCTCAACGTTACCCTTCCACTTATCTTACCGCTAAACCAAGATGTGTCACGTGCATTGGCTCCAAGGGAGATTTAGACAGCATCCCAATAACGCAGAACGTGGAATATCTACAACAAATTGAATGCGTGAGCGGCCTCTACCGATACGAGAAACGTTCAATGGACATTGCTGTTGGTTACACATGCGGGGGTCGGAGAACAGTTAATAACACCAGTTCAAGCATCGACTACGCTTAACTCAGAAAAAAAGAAGAAGAAAACAAAACTACAGTTCATAGACGAAAAACATGGGTCGGGTACGGTCATTTCAAAATATATAAATGTCATCAATCTAGAGTATGATGTATTGATTCGATAAATGGACATATCGAGAATTTTGCAATTCAATGCCTATTAGCGACAAAACTAAAAAGGTTTAGATATAACATTGATGGTACATTATTTAAAAAATATAATAAGTTTTTTTAAATGTAAAGCTGCCACACAAACTTAATAATGTTTTATAATTTGTACTTCAGAGAGTGTTTAAAAGATATTTTTTATTTTTAATTTATAGCCTAGTTAATAATCTGCTCTCAGGCCTTTTTTTGAGTGTATGTATTTTTCTTTGTTAATTTTAACTTGCCACATTATAAAGATGAATCACTTTTCCGAAAGTAGAAGCTTCTGATTCTATGAAATTATTGGTGTGCGGAAAAGCATTTCTTTTGATACAAGAATGCCGAAATTTATTTATTTATTTATTTAATTTTACAGATTATTAGTAACAAAAATGAGAGTTATTTTACATGATAGTAGTCATAAGAACTCATTTAAAAACTGTGTCACTGCCTTTGGAAGTTTTTAAAATTATTTTTAAGTCGTTATATTATGTTAAGAGTTTTATCGTGGTTGTGCAATTAATTTAATATTGTCGTATGTGATAACTGTGCGTGACGGATTTTATAATGTATATATGGATGGATGGATGGAAGGATTGATGGATGGATGGATGGATGTCCGTACATATGTATAGGTTACACTGCCATGGATTACAAATTAATCTAATGCGAGACCAATATGTACAAGATTTATGATTTTGTCCAAAAGTCAAAATTTGACAGATGGAAGTGAATTTCTTTGATGTACGCAAGGAAAGATATATTTATTTTGTTAGCATTTTGTTTGCTTATTCGTTTGCGTTAGTTTTTTCTGCTTGTTTATTTATTTTGAGTGATCCAGATTTAAATGAGTCTTAAGTTTAACTGTAATGTATTCTATTTTTTATAAGACTTTACATAACCATACTTTCCATGCCCTTATGTTACACTTTTGTAAGCTATACATATTTGTTGTTGTAATGACGTACATCAAACAAATTCATGCTAATGCTTTTTTGTGGGTACATACATTTAAAATACCTCACCAAGCAATTTAAACAGAATTTTTCTGGAGCGGATTTAATTTCGTGGATATTCATTACGCACAAGATACATAAGAAAAGGAAATCATTTAGGAATAGTTCTGACATTATAGAATACACGATCATTTACAATGTTATTTCATTTGTATATACAGATTAATCTGTTTATATTTTGCTTCAAGTAACATTTTTTGTGGGGAAAAGACTATGTTTTGGTAATCATTTTTGTACATTTATTTACACAATATTTGATTTACTAAATTATATTTTAAAAAGAATACTGTACGTATTCTTTCGTATTACCAATGTTACCTTGCTAAAGCATTACATGTATTTCTTGTTTAGAAAACAAAGTGTCTTTATATCGGTGAATATGCGTAGGTTTCACATTAAAATGAGTAAATTGATAAAGTATCTTTCACGGTTGTATCGATACACAATAGTGATTTATTTTTAAAACGTTTCTATTTATTGATGATAAAATAGCTAAATATTGCAAAAATAACTTCAAAAGATCTGTATGATTGCTTTTGAATGTCACAGATGAAGTTTCAGTGCTGTCCTTATTTAGTGGGAACTGTGATATTTATACGTGTTACCTCAAATTGTTTTAATGATATGCCTTCAATGATGTTATACATATATGAGATAAGTATGATGCCAAACACTCAAAGTAAAAGATCTCATAATTTTGCTTTATTAAGCTTTGCATTTGTCTAATGTCTCATTGTTCGCTTACATATTAAAGTATTTTTATTAAGATTATAGTGATGTTTCTGAAAAATCTATCTATCTATCTATCTGTCCATATATATATATATATATATATATATATATATATATATATATATATATATATATATATATATATATATATGTATATATCATACGATAATTTCGCACGATTAACCCAATTCTTTGAAGTTTCGAGAAATAATGAAAGCTAAGATATCAATCCAGTTAATTGGAGTCGAGAAATTCCTCCAAAGAAATTGGAATTTTAAAACACGTTTCATGGCTACATGGGAAACGTAATACATTTCTAATGAACCTAAAAAAGACAACTTTCATACAAAGAACGTAACTTTTTTTGAAGAAATAACGTAGTACAGAGAAATTCAAATTGTATAGAATAAAAATATTTCAAAATCTGAAATGATCCAATTGCGTGTTTGTTGCCACGTGCATGTAAGAGAGATGAGATTTTAACAACATCAAGAACATGAAAAAGAATGGCATAACTTAAGTAAATGAAAATCATGATACAATTATGAGAATGTTGCATGCAATAAAACACAGTACAAATATTTACTTCTTCACTATAAAACAAAATATTCTTATAACATGATGGTATCTGTTCCTTTTAATTGAATTGAGGTCAGTTATCTAACAATTTCGGAAGCTGATTAAATAAACACTTGTGCGATCACGTGTCATTAGTAACATGAATTCATCAAATGGTTAGTGTATCGCAAAAAACTAAGAAATGAATCGCAGGTATCCTTCTCTTTGATAACATGTAAAACATTTTGATTAGTATTTTATGCCAACGCTTCACTCACTTATACGAATCTAGTAAACAAATTGAAAAAGCTCAATCGAGATTCCGCAAGAGCAAAAATGGATGGCGTTATTGCTGCCATTTTGAAGACTTTTCCAAGGCTTTTGACTATTGATCGTGTACAGTTACCATCTTAGTTAGTCCACAAAGGCATCAGCAGCAATTTTTCTTTTTAAATTCGATGGTCTAGAATCTACGTTCATGTTTTCAGGTGAAAAGATAACATACAGAATTCTTCACCTGCAATATTTGCACCAGACAAGATTGCGTATTATATTTATAAAGGACTTTGTACCAGGCCACTGATAAAAAGTATAGAATTGGTATCTTTGTTACACAAGAAATATTTGACAAACTAATACCCTGTTTTATGCTGATGACGTAGCAAACACTCTTGATCAAAGTATTAAATTCGAATTAAATATATATATATATATATATATATATATATATATATATATATATATATATATATATATTCCTACGTCTTTCCATAATTATTCTCTGTTCAAAATCCTCGAAGAATTTATTCTATTTATGATTTTAACAGTTTTTATCTTAACGATATTAAGGATGGTAAACTTCGAGGTCGGCTCTAACATCACAATCATAAATACAGTTCAGTCCACTGAAATTCTAGCATTAAGTTGATATTTCTCAAAAGTGCTTTATTTCGATCAATCCAAAAATGTGTCTGTATTTTGTGTTCTTTTTTACATTTATTTTTCTCACAGAGCTTAACCATTACATCATGGTTCATGGGACCTTAAACGTTACTATGTAGCACAAGAAAATCCGACAACTGTTACAGGTATGGAGAGTTCTTATTTTACCTATGAGAATAGGTTGATATACTGCAAATGGGTCTATTTAGCGTCCGATATTCAAACTAACTGACACCAGCTCTGAGGAGCAATTATTCCAAGAAACAATCAAAAACTTTTAGAAATAAAACAACCATAAAGAAGTATATACATGCAAATATACAGTTTGAACAACAAAGATTTGTGCAGACATTATTAAATCAAATTTCGACAGATATAACGGCATATAAGGTAAATACTCATGTTATATGTGCTATATACGTAACCTTCTAGACACACAATACAATCAACAACAAATTACAATTTTATAAATAAAATGTGCCTGAATGAAACATATCAATGTACGACTATGAGAACACACACACACACACACACACACAGTATACGTATGCCACAGCGGCATGTACAAGGATGCAACGAACTACAGAAGCATAGACCTAGATATATACCGTCATACAATACGCTGGACTATAGAAGCTTATACTGTTTAACTGTAATCGAAAATATAAAGAAAACTGTAGACCCAGTATTGGAACACTATGAGAGGATAAATCAGGGTATATGCCTATCGCGGTCGGGTGTTGACCCTCACATGTCTTCATAACCAGGTGTTATAGTCCTTGTTCTCAAATCCTTTCTAGAGAATATTGGTTGGTTTAAGTACTACTTTGTAATTTATGTTTATGTTGTTATCCTCTTTATTAAAACCCATTTTTAAGGTATGCCTTATGATAATTAGACTTATATCTCTCTAGAAATGGTTCCGTGTAAATTGGCATATTCTCCGAAAATTTAGAATCTATGAAATCAATAGGGCTTGTGTGTCAGATTAGTATTAGAAGAAATGCTGTTTAGTTACTCTGTCTCTTTGCCCTCGTTGTACATTTAGACTCTCTCTCTCTCTCTCTCTCTCTCTCTCTCTCTCTCTCTCTCTCTCTCTCTCTCTCTCTCTCTCTCTCTCTCTCTCACTTCTCTCTATATATGAAGTGAAAGTTACAAATCAGCTTCTCATCTCATGAAGTCGAAGACAATGTAAGTGTTCGTCGTTATTATAGATAACAAGGGCTGTTATTGTTCTTATAGACAAAGCACTTACACATAAGTAATTTTTGCAAAAATGATGTGTCCTCGTCACCGAAATAAAATTATAAAAATCCGTATGTCAAGTAAAATTAATCATGAAACTGTTGTAGAATCCCCATCTTGCTTTTTAAGACACGTAATGTACAGATTATTCTTAGACGGGTCCTCTGTCGTACAAAATATCTGTAATGGGAGGAAGTCTAGATGGGCCGGTAACTAGGCTAATGTCAAATGTAAATGTTGCTATAGCTATACTTCCATATTATTGAAGAGACTATAAATGCTAAGCGTTACAAACTGTGCATAAAGGAAGGCCTGTCCTACATCACGATGGCAGAGGAAATGAAGATGATTAAATAGTACCTAGATCTCAAATAGTACCAGCAGTGATACAAACAGAAATGAAACAACTATTTTTTTTTAAATCTTCTTCCATACATTAATTTTATGTTCGTCTTTCAATATTTAAAGCACATTTCATACATTATCTCATATTTTATGTTCTTCAGACCTGCCTTTCCAAAATTTAGTCATATTTTTATTTTGTTCTTCTTTTCCATCTATAACCACCAACCCAATGATAACGAATCTTGAAACGGGTAAAAACTGTCTGTTATACCTTTATGTAATAAATGAAACGGCGGCGCCAAATGCAAAAAAAATTAATAACCGCCCCCCCCGCCCCCCGACAGTAGTAACATTTTTTTTAATAGTTTTCCGCATGAATCATAACTTACTTGACCTGTTGCTATTCAATGTTTTGTGTCACCCATTAGGTCTCATGTGCCCATTATAATACATATTTGTAAGAAAATCTCTTGATTTAATATAACTCTAAAATTATGTATATGGTGTTTAAGACTGTCATCATATTCATAGTCATGCCTGGACACTAAGGATAATCAGACATTGAGTAGTGGCGATTGCAATCCAAAATGAATTGATAATCAAAATTAGGGTTCAGATTCCAATGCCGAAATGGACTGCAAGCCTGTCAAAACTAAATTCACGTCTAAGTGAAGAATAAAAAAAAAATAGCAATCAAAAGCCTTACAAGTAAACTCCCAATTAAAAAAAGATGTTGTTTAATGATGTAAAATTCTGAAGACTGTTGGAGATTTTTTTCATGTTGCTAAAGCAAATATTGACTATCAATCCGCGCAAGCAAATTTGTTAACGAGGCTAAACATTTCTTCATTTTTGCACATAGACATTAAATAACTTGACAAAATGCACAATTTAAAGCATCTAAAATTATCGACAAAAGATGGTCGCTGTCTTAAAATTATTGGAAAATTTCAGTACTTCTTATATTCACGTTCTGCGGTTTTTATCCGCATTAGCATATAAAGGAGAAAAATATGCATGCAAAAAGAAGGCTTTTGCCTTTAAAAATTTATTTTTAAAAATTGCGTTTTTGTTTGTAGAAATACAAGAAGATATTTCACGTGTGACGTGGAAACATGTTGGATTGTACATAGCAAATGACGTTGGTTTTAAAGTGATGGTAAAATGAAGCGTGATACACCTATACTATTGCTTTTATGAAATTGTGATCCTCACATGACGCAATGTGCATATATAGACGTTGTTGCAACAGTAGGATATCGCTTCTATACTTACTTGATCAATTATGAATTTCCACTGGTTAATTGTTAACGACATACGAAAATAACCGGACAAATTATTAATAATCCTTGTTTTCTAAATTAATTAAATACGTTACACACACACACACACACACCATACATACATGCATGCATACATACATACATACATACATACATACATACATACATACATACATACATACATACATACATACATACATACATACATACATACATACATACATACATACATACATACATACATACATACATACATACATGCAAAGACACAGACGAAAATAGTTATATAAAATGTGTGTTTGAAAAGAAAATTATTAATTTTTCATTCGAAACCTTATATGTCCACTGTACATCGTCTAGAGTCATAACCGCAACGTATAAGGGCAGGAGTACTTAATAGTCAGGTACAGCTTAGATGACTTATTCAGACCATTGAATGACAAACTGAATGAATAAATAAAATTATTAATTAATTAAACAAATTTAACTAGAAAAATGAATAAATGATAATCAATCATTTATACGTATGGCAATTAAAACACTTTATGCCTTGTAGTCGTCTTAGTTAAAATCATGTGCACACTTTATAATACAAGTTTACCTTTTCTTATTCTTCATGCGTGTATTTCTAATAAATTTTAAAGGATATGGAATAAACTGGTGCATAATGATTAACACTGCCTATAGGATGTTATAGACAAATGTATTAATATTTGGGCAGCAAATAGACACACACCGAATATGTTCCAATAATTAGCCGTCTCTTTTTCCAAGTTAAGTTATTTGTAATGACAACAATAAATTTTAAACATGACGTTATATAGTCTTACAGTGCTGCTGTACCGTGAAATACTTCTCAAATACGAGGGCGTACATCAGCTACCTTGTCGAATTCATCGCGCTTACACACCTTTTAAGTCATCGTGTGCGTGCGTGTGTGTGTGTCTGTTTGCTTTTAATGTAACTTTAACAATCTGAGTCACATTGCTACGATGTCTGCAGTGTCTGCGGTGTGGCAGTTTATAGTCATGTCTAGCACAGCGACATGTTACCGCAAACACGTGGCATCACGTCCCACCAGTCCTGACAACATCGTAAATACTAAAGGATATCCGAAACAACCAATATAATTGATATGTCTCATGTATTATTACGTCATTTAAACGGCGATCCCAGCTTTCCGGAAATGATCAGTACTTTATAAAACTCGAAGGATATATATGTATTGATGATGGCACTCAATTACTATATTTAGAACGGCCTTTAGTTCGACCTTACTCACTGCTGAATAGTAGAAAGGGTCGGCACAAACGCGCTACGCATGAAGAATTATTTTGAAATTATTCCTGATTTGAGAAAGAGGAAAATAATTCTTTGGTTCACATGCGAATTTTCGATTGGGTTTAATAGTTCCGATATAAACCAAATTTATGTCTCCTAAAATCAGAATTTCTTCTTTAGAATCTCAATGCTTTTTACAACATATATAATGATATTACTACAGAAAAACAAAAAACAAACAATCAGCATGAAATTAGAAAACATAGAAAATAAATGCTGAATATATTTAAGGTAAGCAACATTATTAGGTATTTATGGTTGTTCTTGCAGTCGAGAAAAATGTTTTAAGAGCACTCTTGAAAGGGATCACTGTGTCTTTGTGTCTGCTTTCAACGGGCAAATACGTGCATTAGCACCAATGGAAATTTAGACTGCAACGTGGAATATCCAAAACAAACTGATTCGATATACGAAATGATGCCGGAAAACAGTTAATAACACCAGTTCAAGCATCGACTACACTTAATTTAAAAGAAAATGAACACACACACACACACACACACACACACAAACACACACACACATAATCAAGTCCAAAAAGACATTTTTTGTTTTAAATTCAAAACTTTAGACACGTTGGAAACTGTACTCCAAAGAGCGTTTGAAAATATTTAATTTTCATTTTCTGATTGATATATTTATTTCTTGACCCGCTGTCATGCATTCGACGTTTTTTAAAATAATTAATTCTTTTGAAACTTTTGATGTTAGATAGGGTACATAGAGGGCCACCTCTTGATAAAGTTAAACAATGATGTCACGTAAGTGGGAAAATTTATAAGAATTTAAATAATGTACATGTATTGACAAATATCATATTAAATTTAAGTACTATAAGGAAGCATACAAAAATCGGTTTATTGCGCAATAAAGATTAACACCAGGATCTCTGTTGCAAATGGTATTTCAGATGCCAGCTTGTAAATTTGTAAATTCGATTTTTAATGCAATCTTCACACGCACTACTATGATTTACAACTATTCGTATTCCACAAACCAAAACAAATAGGAATCAGAATGCGATATGTTAGTTAGCAAGACCAATTAAGGAAAATAAAACAAATATCAGACAGAAACAGAAATATGATGCCATTTTATCTATGTGTGTGTGTCTCTCTCTCTCTCTCTCTCTCTCTCTCTCTCTCTCTCTCTCTCTCTCTCTCTCATGTTATTTACATATGTAACTTCATTTTCCTCTGCGTATATATATATATATATATATATATATATATATATATATATATATATATATATATAGATATATATATATATATATATATATATATATATATATATATATATATATATATATATATATATATAGAGAGAGAGAGAGAGAGAGAGAGAGAGAGAGAAAGAGAGAGAGAGAGAGGGGGGGATGTGGATTTCGATTTAACAATATTTCAGTCATATCGCTACGATTTTTGCAGTGACAGTTTATTGTGATATCTAGCCGCAGATATGTAGCATCATGCCTCACCCAGTCACATTATCCTGATACCAGGTCGACCAGCCCTAACACTAACCTTTTAAAGCTGAGCGCCATGAGGCAACTGTTAGTGCCATTTTTACAAGTGTTTGATATGACTTGGCCGGGGTTGTAACCCGCGACCTTCCGCATGCGAGGCGGACGCTCTAACTACTAGACCACCTGAGCTGGCTAGAGAGGGTGAACACACAGACACAAGACACAATTGCACTTAAGTAACTTTACGGCTAAGTCTGACTAACAAGCAGTATAGACTTCCTGAGCATTCGGTTTTTAGAATGTGTAAATTTAAATTAAACCAGATCTGCATATACGTTGTATTTCTCCTTCTAATTTCATTTAATCAGCATAGGGTTTTATATTCAAGCGTGCTATAGGACTTCAAATTTGATTCTACGTTTTTGGAGTTTGTTGCACACTATATACAGACAAATAAATAGCTGACGTCATGTGTCAAGATTGATATACAAGGGTACTTAATATACGCTAATCCTTCTACATGCCGTTTTAGCGTACACTTAATCAAATGGACAAGCGGGTAACAAATAACTTGCATAATATAATCTCTATTTAATCCAATATTGAATCGAAATCTGTAGCCACACGAATTTTTTAGGATATAAAAGCAGTTCTCTGCTGCTTCCTTTTAATATACACCTGTCAAAATACTTCCTATGTTTTCCAACCCAATGTCTATGTGAAAACCACGATTAAAAGAAAACCTGATCTGCATCTATGTCTCAGCGGAAATATAACTTATCCTTTTGGAACATTTCTACACATTCAATATAGGGAGAATTTGTGATGACGCAGTAAGGCATTAACCCGGTTGTCAAATAGCTTTAGAGATGGCTACCAAAATCATCTGTGATACATTAATTTCATGCCTTTGAATAATTAATGCACATTTTAAACAAAATTTGTTATTTATTTCATATATTGTTTGATTATAATTAAATATTTAAATCATTTTTAAACTAAACACATACAATAATTGTTAATTATTTCAAGTTCTCATAAACAAGTAAGAAAAGGAATTTGCTACTCCCCATTATGGACAAAGATTTGTGTAAACATGACGTTAAAAGAAGCGCTTTTAAGACTGAACAAATCTCTGAATTTAATACAACTATAGTCTTAACATGAATTTCAAAGTATTCGGGATTATTTTTTTTAAGAATTGGGTTAACGGTGTCAGGTAGTGCACTGGAATTGTGTTTTTCTCACCGATGCGAAGCTTATGTTCATGACCGCTGTCATATACAATGTATCGTTACAGTCGAACTCAAGAACCAACATAAAGTCTTTAAAAGAACACAACATGTAGTCAAATGTTAATTAAATTACGATACATTACAAATTTTATTTTGAAAAATGTGAACTCCAAATTATCTTTTTAATGAATTGAACAGCAATTTTAAATGTTTTGTCTATCCAGTCACTGATTCTAGATTCTTAATTTATTTTATTTAATACAAAAACGTAGGTATGTGATATAAAACTGGTAAAAGCAAGAATTTATTCAGTTCTTTGATGTTTTGATATTTCAAGATATGATATCTTGCATAATCTGTGTAGAAAGCATGCTTACTTTGCAAAAACTTACGACGCAGATATATATATATATATATATATATATATATATATATATATATATATATATATATATACGCAGTCGGCTCAGTGGCTCAGTTAATCGACAAACCAGGAAAATACACCATCGTTTATTTTAAGAGCCTATCAATATAAATAAATTATGATACTGTAGTGATTTCTAAAATGTATTAATTTTCAAAAAAAATTCCACACGTCATCATCTACAAGTTTTTTTTATTCCTCATTTATATGTACAGAAATACTTGATAATCATGCCCCCCCCCCCCTCCAAAAGAAGGTTAGCGACCAAAACCTAATGATTGACTTAGTACTTAGTAATTCGTATTTAATCAAACGATGAAACATTTTTAAAAGAATTAAATTCGCATTTCCTACAATTTAATGACATTCCCTTGTTGTCAATATCTTAAAAATAGTACGCACAATTACTTGTATAAATTTTAAGTGTTCTCATCCTCCATATGTACATTTCACGCTAAGTTTAAAGAAAATGGAAAAATATTGATACATAGCAATTAAAATCACCTCATTTTTACTTACCATTTAGTAGAATAATATTTAGGAGAAAATAGACACCGAATAAATCATAAGAATGAATTATTTCCGGACTGGCCAAACACACGCACAAACACATACGCTGCCTATTTCTACGCTTTCCACTTATTTTCACTCTTGGTTTCCCCGACTAGCAAATTATATAACATAACAGGCCAGGGTCGTAGATTGGTAGACTCATCTGTCTAAGTACAATATGGGAGTCATGCACAACCTTAAACGTATATGGTGTAGTTTTAATCTCTTTCATGTAGTCGATGGTTAAACGTAAGAAAACCTGAAGGTGTTATGACGATTATTTAGTCATATTTAATGTATTAGATATTATTGTTTTCACGTATCGGATAATAAGCATCAAACAAAATCATACTGCCTCTGAAAAGATTTTCCGAGTCACGAAAAGGTGAGGATGTTAGCCAGCATCAAGTCTCGGCCAAATCACAGACCAAGAAATTGTGATACTGTTGCCCAGCTCTTGCCACGCGGAGGTCTCCTCACAAAGAGCCACTCCACCCCCACCCCACCCACCCCACTCTTCATATTTCTCGTTCTGTCTCCTAATGTTTACTCTTCGTTAGTAACTTCCCTTCAGATAATATTTTTATAATATTAAACCGAAACTGTCATTTTGAAATGCTTTTGGATGTAGTGATTACGATTCGGAAGTCCTTCAAAACTCGTCATTTATTGTATTAGAAACTATTTTGAAGATCACTTTATGAAACATGTCATTCTTCTTATATGAAGTCTCTAATCTAAAACTTTTCATTAAGATGTTAACACTATATTGTTATCTTTGCCAGCTCTCAATCACGTGTCTCTGCTCATGGTTGAAACGAGTCTTCATGTTGTGGATGGAGTTCGATTGCAGGTACTCTTCTTTTAATGCTCAGGTATACCTCCACATCTATTTAAATACATCTGAGTGTATTTCACTCGTATAAACCTCTTTAACTTTCCATTCACCTCATTAATTAAGTCCTTGCGCAAATAAACAGTTGGTGTTACCTTAGGTGTCTGTCCTAGTGGCGTAGTTTGTACACTTGTCGAGTCTTCCTTCGAAGATTTGGTCCAATAATGAATATTAGATGTTCATTCGAAAATGGTATTTTGCAGACTTCATATTACAACAATTTAGTATGTCTTTCTCAGTTTGTTCTCTTAAAACCATATTCCAAGGTGATACTTTTCGGTAGGGTATTAGAATGATCAATGTTGCTATCCTGTTATGAAGATATTGTTTATGACGCCAACACTCCTGAAACACTTTCTCAGTCAGCTCGTTGATATCCAACTTTCTTAAAAGAGGATCCCAAATTTGAGCACCTTTAGAAGCACTTGCAACCTCTTTTGAATGCTTATTATACCCAACACTGAAATATTCTTCTTTTCCAGAATTTGTTATATAACAACGAAATAAGAATTTAATCTATCTTTGTTTGTCAACATTCATGCCGTGCTTTGTCGACTAAGAAAGTCTTTGGGTACGAGTTAAGCCTCAAATCAGCTCTGGTTATTCTGCGTCAACTCACCTCTGAGTCAGTTCGTTTTTCAATATCCATATAATTCATTCCTGAATGTAGGCGAGCACGACATACTTCTGTATAGCAACATATCAAACGAAAAAGCGCTTTTTTACGTCCTCAGTTAATCCTTTGATGACAAAAAAAACCAAAGAAATGGATGGGATTCTTAAAAGACAGTTTCTTTATTAGCTTCAAACTACAATTTCATTATCCCGTAGCATTTGCAAAGGTAACAATTGATAATGCTGTCCTAATGAAAAGATACTTTGAGATGGAAAATTACTCACTCCAGTTTCAACCTACCGTCTCATTACAAATTTCAATATTTAAGAGACAGAAAGATTAATACACAGAGATCAAGTGTGATATTTAAAAGAAAAAACAAAGGGAAACCGGCGACCATTTTTAGTTTTCCAAAGATGTAAATAAGTTTGATTGGATGACCTAAAGATTTATCCAGATCACAATGAACATAATTTTTTGTCTCGATTAGAAAGTAAACGAACTTTTTCTAAGAAAGACAAAAATGAAAAGAGAAAGCTTAATGTTGTATATATCTATTTATTTATTTGCAACATGCAAGGTTTCATAAAATATTTCTTTATCTTTGTTCTTAAAGGCATTGTTACCAAAAACTTTAAACAGGAGATGGAGAGGATTCAGAGATTGAAACTGATTATGACTAGGTAGGAGGGAATACAAGACATTGCTAAATACCAATCATGTTAAATTATTATTATTATTATTATTATTATTATTATTATTATTATTATTATTATTATTATTAAAGAGTACGAAATGTTATTAGGGTTCAAATACCTAATAATAGACATACAAATAGCTGCAAAAATACCAAATTAAATAATTAGCTTTCAGTCAACGAATAACCGCCGGACATACTTAAATATTGGTCTAATTAATACCTCTACATATATTAGCCATTCATTATTTTCTTTAATTACACATTTGATCAAATTTTGGGTTTAGATTTCGACATTATTGGACGACGACCCTGGATCCCTGGATCCCTCGAGGTAAAGAAAACTTGTTAAATGACGCTTTCTAACTATTTTACTAGATTTTTTTCTGTCAAAAGTGGGTTCAAAAATTTCTTTTGACAAGTTAGACGACGCCCATATGCAAAAATATTTATGAATATGCATCATAATTTCTCTGGGAGAATCCTTGACATTTTCCTGATATTGATCGAACCAATGTTTTTCTCTTTCCGAAGTTTTAGGTTTATGATCAAAGTTAAACCCTGTTTTGTTTCTATTTGGCCATGTTTTTCCGAACAGCATCGGATGTTGCCGTAAATATTCGGCAGCTGCTATATCGTGTGTCTCATTTAGTTTAATAATAATAAAGTTTATCAGAACAGTATTATGATTCCGGATGGATTCGGCAGTCATCATTGCTAAGGCAAGTGTTCCCTCTACGACTGTATTTTTATCACAGTTGTTTGTTGTATGTATTTGAATTAGGTCATGTTTACCGACAAAATACTGTAAACAACGTTTGAAAAAGTCTGTTTGCGTAATCAATTAATCCCTTACAACCATCAGAACCTTGGTTCTTTTCAACCTTGGGAATTGTGTATTTTACAATAGCTCCGTCAGATGGATTTTGAGGTTTCTTATTATCATCGTACCAGAGCCACCTCTGCCCTATAACGGCATCAAACTTTATGTAAAAGTCGTAAAGTTTCATTTTGTATATATATTGTCCATATCTCAGGAATATACAATTTTTTGCTAATTCATTATTCTCTTCGGGTTTCTCTGTAACCCCAAGAGTACCAAATAAATGAATGAATTCCAAATGTGCATTGATATCATTAAGTTTTAGAACAAATATCTTGTTTTCGTTAAGTGTCCCTTCATAAAGACGCATCACCTGCAACCTCTCTGATCCCTTAATATGTTTAAATAATTCAAACCTAAGATGTAGCTGAATGTAAACACTGCAAAGAAAATAGTCTGCCTTTATCTTGTCAATCTCAAGATCAACTGATTTGATATTCATGTCTCCTGTTTCGATGGTAAAAATATTTTCTGCATTTTTAAACTCCTTAATCTGGTTTCTCTTAAATCTGTGTTGCTCCGAGGATGGGGACAGATAATTGTCTGTATTCTTATCATTAGGCTGATAAAATAATTTGACGTGTCTTTTAACAAGTGTCACAAATATAAATTCTTCTGAGATCTTTAGATCTTTAAGACAATATTGCTTGTTCAGATAAAACTTCACAACTTTTATGACTTGCGTCTCAATAACACCATTGTTTTCTAACAATTCTTTTGTTTTACCTTTGCATGCGCTATCTCTGCAATTCTATGTTTTTGATGCCTTTTCTTTGTAACACTGTGTTTTGTAGAACCAATCTCCTCTCAGTCAACAATATCATTATTTCTACATGTTATACCACCAACATTTATACTCTCATGAGGAGGTTCTATGCATTCAGTATTTTCATTTTTCAGAGATAAATGTGTTGCATTTGCATTACGCGCTCTCTTACCTCGAAAATTTTTTTCATTTTCGTTAGGTCGCTTAGTCTCCATGTTTTCCAAAATATCACACTTCTTCTTCAAGACAGTTTGTTTTAAATTATATTTGATATTTTCCTTCCCACAATAAATGTAAAGCCCCAAATCTGTTCGCTTTGAGAAACGTTAGATTTTGTAACAAACTCCTGTCCTCAAACAAGAATCTTTACAAGTGGCAAATGACACTGCAGTGTTCAACATATAAACAGTTTCTTTTCTTACTTCACTCTAAAATGCCCCATATGCAGTCCCAAACCTCGACGGTTAATCTTTCTTGTAGTTACCCCGTATCGCTTGTTTAGCCTTCCCCAAGATGTAGGTCTGTACCGTTAGGAGTGTAACACCTTTTTATGTTCTCTTGCCAATACAGCCAGTTTTCCTGCAATTGGTTAATGTTATTTGTAATTATTATTGTAAACCTTATATTGTTATTGATGCATTTATTAAGATTGTTGTTTAAATTGTTGATTAGTACTTCACAGACTAATGAGAGTATGTTGTATTTCACCTAATTGTTTTTATTTACTGGCTATAATTATGTATGAAGGTTAGTATTAATAAGTTATACATTTTGATAACTAATTTGGTATTCGTTTTACTTACAATATAGCTTAATAATGATTGTTTATGTCAGTACTTTAATGACTAACTCAGGAATATTCTATCACAAGATATTGTTTTCAGAAAATAAAAACAATTGAATTTTTAATTTTGTTTTAATCTCTCTCTCTCTCTCTCTCTCTCTCTCTCTCTCTCTCTCTCTCTTCGTTTATTTTGCCATGTATAGTCTGTCCCATAGTAACTATCTTCTGCGAAGCTTGTGATTGACTCTTGTTAAACATTTCGTCAGTTAAAAATAAATTGAATTCAACCAATATCTACATTACCTAATCTGATTTACAATGATTTACAACGTCAATAGCAAGCAATAATATGATGTTGGAGCCGCCTCGGCGAAAATCCTAAGTCGTATAAATCAGCATATTGGTGCCGATTAAGAAGGAACCATGCACGAGAAGTTATTGGCCATTGTCGAGCTTTCATTGTTCGATGTGGCATTTATTTGTAGCAACATACTATTTATATATTTACAAAGCAGCCAAAAAAAAAATATATAAAAAAATAAAAAAAACATATTAATATCTTTACAATAATACATATATTTGTTCTATTTTGAAATTAAATTATAATGCAGGGATAAAGACTGACACGTGGCAAGATATGTTTAGTATAGACTCCCGTTTTCTCATTAGGGTAAACAATGTTACAATTATACATGTTTGAAATACAGTTGTTATATATATATTAGATAAAATCTTATTTTACCAGATTTCTATCACATAAAATAAAAGCATTTTCATAATTTAAAAAATTCATTCCACATAAGTGAAAATAAATAAAAGAAATACACGATATTATAAGCTGTAATCGACTTCATGCTTTTATACAATGACGTATTCGTATTCCTTTATCAGTGGTGGTTTAACGGCTATATACGGTATAAACAATATATACTTCCTTTATGATTAAATAAAACAGCACCTTGTGAGATATGAACGCTATTTTAAGAGCAAGGAGACCTCTTATGTTTCCGGAAGCGAGGCTTAAAATAGGGGTGTAATACCATTATAATAAGTATAACAGTATTAGTCACTACAACCCCCCCCCCCCCGATGAATTAAATGCTACTATATTCGAAAACATTATCATACATTCATAGAAAGTGAATTATATATGAGAAAAATATGATAATGTGTATGGTGGTAAATGCAGCGGGAATGGTTGTAGTATTAAAAGATTCGCCAATTTATTTCAAATGTCCCGTTAATATATCCAATTTAAATAAAAAGGACCTTGACTGTAACCTCTCTCTCTCTCTCTCTCTCTCTCTCTCTCTCTCTCTCTCTCTCTCTCTCTCTCTCTCTCTCTCTCTCTCTGTTATAGGTATATTTCGATTTGAAAGAAATGTAACAAAAATTGCGCTTTGTAATTATATTTGGAGTCCAAAATATTCGAATTGTTTTAGCAGACGAATTTAAAAAGCCGCACATGAGAAGGAAGGAAGGAACTACATCTACAAGCAAATGTACATTAGCTCGTCTACGTATGAAAACATCGTCCTACTCAATGTAGTGAAGTTCTATAGACTTTTCACACACACACACACACACACACACACTCACACACACACACACACACACACACCAGTGTACGATGTGTAAAGAGAAAATAGCACACATATTCACTAGTTCACTGAAATCAACGTACCGACATAATTTTATGTAGCACATGGAAGCCATCACGTCGTTCCAGTGGAATAAATGTCATGCATAAACGTTTACTAATAAATAGACCTAAAGCGTTCGAGGTGGATACTACTAAGTTTTGAGATTGTGTAATTATTATGTTTTAGAGATAAATGTTAGCATTTTACCATGATTCAGACATTCACCTGCAATGGATACAGCTTTACACATGACTTGACATTATATGCTATCGTTTCGTACTTGCCCATGTAATATAAAGAATTTTTTGGTGGTGGTGGGATTTTCGTTTCAAACAAGGACATCATTTTCAATTAATTATCTCATTATTTTTTCTTTAAATTAACGTAATTCATCTTTTAGTCCTTTCCTACCCCAAATCAGAACAATAAGAAAACTTTATTAAGTTATTTTAGGACCGCAACTTCGTTTCCACCCAAAAAAAGAAATAAAACTAACAAAAACAACAGGAGACCACCAAGTATATTAAATGGATGATCCGTAAGACAGATATTTCACCTAATATATTCATTAAAATTAGTGATCCTTTATGCATTTAGATGACTGGTTATCAAGAAGTATATTTATATATCTAAATTAGTTACAGAACTCAATTGGGCCTCTGTGTGTGTGTGTATGTGTGTGTGTGTGTGTGTGTGTGTGTGTGTGTGTATCCGTGTATGGTTATGTTTATATACTTTATGTGTGATGTGTGTATCAGTGTATAGTTATGTTTATGTGTGATGTGTGTATCAGTGTATGGTTATGTTTATGTGTGATGTGTGTATCAGTGTATGTTTATATGCCTTATATGTGTATCAGTGTATGGTTCTGTTTCTATGCCTTATATTTGTATCAGTGTATGGTTATGTTTATATGCTTGATGTGTGATGTGTGCATCAGTGTATGGTTATGTTTATATGTCTTATATGTGTATCAGTGTATGATTATGTTTCTATGCCTTTTATGTGTATCAGAGTATGATTACGTTTATATGCCTTATATTTGTATCAGTGTATGGTTATGTTTCTATTCTTTATGTGTGATGTGTGCATCAGTGTATGGTTATGTTTATATGCCTTATATGTGTATCAGTGTACGATTATGTTTCTATGCATTATATGTGTATCAGTGTATGATTACGTTTATATGCCTTATATGTGTATCAGTGTACGATTATGTTTCTATGCCTTATATGTGTATCAGTGTATGGTTATGTTTATATGTCTTTTATGTGTATCAGTGTACGATTATGTTTCTATTTATTATATGTGTATCAGTGTATGGTTCTGTTTATATGCCTTATATGTGTATCGGTGTATGGTTATGTTTATATGCCTTATATGTGTATCAGTGTATGATTATGTTTCTATGCCTTATATGTGTATCAGTGTATGGCTCTGTTTATATACATGCCTTATATGTGTATAAGTGTATGGTTATGTTTATGTGTGATGTGTGTATCAATGTATGGTTATGTTTCTATGCCTTATATGTGTTTCAGTGTATGGTTATGTTTATATGCTTTATGTGTGACGTGTGTATCAGTGTATGGTTATGTGTCTATGCCTAACATGTGTATCAGTGTAATGTAATGTCACTATGCCTTAAGTATAATGTGCATGCATCTGAATTTCTAAATTACTTATGTTGCAATCGGGATATGCTTTTAGGTCACTGACACACTTCAGAGTTAATGTTCTTTGTTGTAAAACTCGACGTGAAATAAATATCGTTTGTATTCTATAAATACATGCATACCATCACAAGAAACAAAATTATACCATTTTCTATCTAAATAGACATTCCCTTTTTGGGCACGGTACAAATATATAAAGTGATAGAGTCGATCAGCGAGTAATCCTTTTCACGTTGTTACTCAGGTGTACATTAGTATTCACATGCAAATCAGGACTCATTTCATTGCTGTACCTACTTTAGCGGTGTAAGTATTAGATGTCCTGTGTTTCGAGATCAGGTCCATACTTGGTTAAGAGTTATGGGATACAGACCTCAAGAAGAAAACCCGTTATAACTGACTTAATTACACACATACCAAATATAGATTATTTCATGAATGGGCTAGAATATGAATCCGTCTGGGTTGAAAACGTTTTGAGCTATGGGTCATTAATTACTTCTTCCTGTATGTTAACATATCGTTTTTTGAAATTAAAGAGGCATTATTTCATGAATAGACTAGTATATGATTCGGTTGGATTGAAAGATGGGCTTATTAAGAACGACGAATGATTGCGTCGAATAAAACATCTTTAGCTATGGATAATAAAGTAATTCTCTCTGTGTTTAAAAAATCATTGTTTGTCATCCAATGAAAATTAAAAATCAAATGGTTGTATAAATATTAAGCGTTCCCTTCACCATTTTCCAGTCTCTAGAACGCAAGCGGAAATGGTTTTTTTTTTAATAAAATGATAAATACTGTTAACAACAAGGGAAAATACATCTTTTTCCAATTTAAAGTGTCGATATGAGACAACAGTGAAAGGAGGAAATCGTGGTAAGTTGTAACACTTAACAATGCAAACAAAGTTGTATCAAAACAATTGTACTCTTAAAATTAAAATCTATATTTCACTTCGTTGTTGTAGAAATCCCTATATTACCGCGGAAGGCAACATAGATTCCTATAAAATGCTCTGGTTCAACCAAACTAATGAAATAGTTAAACCAAATTAGTCGTTAGCCGAACCTTGAGGACGAAACTTGTACTCCTGTTATCGCACACTGATAGATATTTCAAATTAAAAGGTGAGTTTTCATACATGATATATAAGTTGTATTTTTAAGTTTGAGAAAAGAAGAAAACTCGCAGACTATGTGCATCGCATACTGTCACATGAACAATGCCTAATGTTCGCCTACTTGGTGTGAGTGCCGTTGTTTTATATATATATATATATATATATATATATATATATATATATATATATATATATATATATATATATATATATATATATATATATATATATCCTGTCCACTTGTGTGTGTGTGTGTGTGTGTGTGTGTGTGTGTGTGTGTGTGTGTGTGTGTGTGGTATATGCCTAATTAAAAAGTTGATACATTCACAAGAAAAACAACAAGAATTACTCTTAGTCCTAACAAAAAGTACGTGGCATCAGGTACTAAATATTAAGACTACTTCAAAGTCGCAGCCGCCTATACAATAGTAGTTAAATATACATGCGACTGATGTATTTTGATGTAGATATTACCACTAATTTTATTGACTGTCTGGTTGTCTTAGAAATATTTACTCCAGTATAAAGCCGTTCATAGGACAGTTGATACATTTAACACCCTCATGTCAGTACGAAAGCGATGGCACGAAATTATTACATTTATAAGTTGGTGTGATTGAGAAGATAAAGCGAGATCAAAGAAAAAAATTTTTAAATTAGGTTTTTTAATTAAAAAAACATTTAGAACTATTAAATTCATAATTGAGGAAATTAAAATTGATTTAATAAATAAGAGCATCTAGAACAAAACGAAAAATCACAAGATTACACGTGCCAAAGTCTAATTAGCGAAACAATGAAGTTTTAGGATAATCTTTTAATCAAATAATGCTTTGACAACGATGCAATTCTACACTAAAAGGTCGTGCAAATAAAGCATGTTTTCAGCAAATGTGTATGAACATAATTTACATAGTCCAGAGTAATGGGCGATACCAGTACCGTTATGGCGAAATGTCACTTGATACAATTATGGCCGCATCAGTAAAATGTTTGAGAAAATAAAACTACTGTACTGAGTAGGTAGCCCTGTAATTAACGTTTGTACTTCTTGATTAAAAATAGTACAGCCTTTCTTACAATTCAAAATTGGTGCTTTAAGGCATTTTTTCAAAGCTAATTATCGCTAAAGTCCGATACTGGTTGAAGATACCTTAATTTACAATCTCTGCGCATCCTTCACGAATCATCAAATTGGTGTAAGTGAACAAACATATCAGATAGATAGATAGATAGATAGATAGATAGATAGATAGATAGATAGATAGATAGATAGATAGATAGATAGATAGATAGAAGTTCAAAACAACGATCAAAATTTGGGAAATATAATAAAATATACATCACTATATGTACTATCAAATATCCTTCACACACACACACACACACAAACACACACACACACACACACACACACACACACACACTATGAGACTGGAAAAGTGCTCATTTAATAATTATTCGCTCGCGTTATAAATTATTGTATTATCAGCTTGTTGTTAGGAAACGTGAGCTCAGGGCAAATTAATTGTAATTCATGCACGAGAAAGAGAGTGAATTGCCCTGCAATTCGGCATTTTCTTTACTATAATTGTGTGCGTTGATAAAATATGTGGCATGAATAAAATTACGAGAAAAGTAAAGATATGGCTGATAAATGTTCATTATCTCATTTTCAGATGAGTCGCTGCATCACCAAAGTTGCCCTACTTTTAATGCTGATGAGCGTGAGCAAGTATGTCACTTCCGCTTCACCAGCACATTGTCGGCCGCCAAAAAACCAAAAAGTGTCGTACAAAAAGTTAATTCGAAATGGAAACGGTCGTAACGATTTCCTCTACCCTGCTGTATTTGACAATCAAACTGAAGTACCAGAGGTCGCCCTGAAGACACAATGTCTTGACCGTAGTCAGATAGACAGTTGTCCGGACCAGGTTCAGACGGGAGATGATGTCCATGTACATGCAAGATCAACATGTCCGTGGATTTATAACGTAGACCATAATCCACAGCGTTTTCCAGCCACTTTGCATGTAGCTAAACCACTTTGCCAGTATTGTATTAGATCTAATGGTGACATGGAATGTCATCCGATAATCCATAGCATTCATGTTTTCTACCAAGGTGACTGCGTACAGGGATTTTACCGATACCACAAGCAGACACAAGAAATAACCACTGGATTCACGTGCACTGGAAAAAGAACTCGTCAAGTACCAACTGATATTAATGATTTGTATACATGATGATAACAACTTTCTAATGCAATCACTTGAGCAAATTACCTCCAAAGTTTTGTATTTTTGGAAGGGGTAGGTGGGGGATTATGGTTTTCATTAATATGTTGCAACAGTTGTGAAAAATTCATATCTATGAAATGAAAAGAAAGCAAAATACGAAGCAGTACTGTCTAAGAATTAGAAATACCCATATCGAATACCTCCTTTCAGTGAACTATAAACGTAAGATAAAGAGTTATAGAGAAATCGGATAAATGTTCCTGTAAAGCAGATTATCTCATTCGTTCAATAGTCTAATCTCTGTATTTCTTCGCTAGCAAGCATATGACACTTTTCTCCAACTATTTCAGAAGATACATACCAGGTCATCACGCAAACGTTTGGTTATTATAGTGTATAACACTCCAGTTTGATTATCATAGTGTATACGTTTGATTATCATATCGTATAACACTCCAGTTTGATCATCATAGTATAACATTCTAATTTGATTATTACCTTGCATAAAGACTCCAGTTTGATTATCGAAGCGTATAACACTCCAGTTTTATTATCATAGTGTATAATACTCTAGTTTGATTATCATAGTGTATAATACTCCAGTTTTATTATCATAGTATAACATTCTAATTTGATTATTACCTTGCATAAACACTCCAGTTTGATTATCGAAGCGTATAACACTCCAGTTTTATTATCATAGTGTATAATACTCTAGTTTGATTATCATAGTGTATAATACTCCAGTTTTATTATCATAGTATAACATTCTAATTTGATTATTACCTTGCATAAACACTCCAGTTTGATTATCGAAGCGTATAACACTCCAGTTTTATTATCATAGTGTATAAACACTCCAGTTTGATTATCATAGCGTATAACACTCCAGTTTTATTATCATAGTGTATAACACTCTAGTTTGATTATCATAGTGTATAACACTCCAGTTTGATCATCATAAAATATAACGCTTAAATTTGATTATTACCTTGCATAAACACTCCAGTTTGTTTATCATAATGTATAACAGGCCACTTTTTTATCATAGTGCATAACATTCCAGTTTGATTATCATAGTGAGCAGCAGAGAGGGTGAATCCTACAACGTTTTGAGACAAAATTTGATTGAAATCCTAAAACGAGCCGTCCTATAATCTTATTTTAACCAAAAGATGGCGAATCCTACAACGTTTTCAGACAAAAAAAATTGATTGAAATCTCCCTACGAAATCATTTTAACTAAAAAAATGAAAACGATTTTTTAATTAATTTTGGTCGCAACTTGTTGTCATCCACCCTCTCTGCTGCTTAGTGATTTCATCACTGGTTAACAAAAAATAAGAAATGATTTTAACCGAATATTTGATCCAGTCCGATACGATATCGTGTCCGAGGATCATGCAAATTTATTGTTGCGAATCCGTGTGGTTTTGACTGAGCATGACTAAAGAAATCTCGAAATTGATTGAAGTCCATATCAGAACACCATGTCTGCCAAATATTTCGTAGCGTATGTGTATCAACGCCGTTGAATACAGAAAGAATATTGCAGTTATCTCTGATGACTTTTGGAACCTGAGTGTAGCGTTGAGTGACATATATCACGTCAGTGTTTTTGTGACGCCCCCGGGAAAAGATCCTAGCAGGATTTTTTTGTTTATCCAACATTATATCGTCGTATACGACTAAATTGTTAATATCTCCATCAATATCATCAATGCTCGGTGCTTCATCGATATCGGTTATAAACTCAATAATACCCTCTCCGGATTTTTCTACCGCGCTGTCGTTAAAATCTTTTAGCACTTCATAACATCGTTGATCATCTACGCTAGGAGCAATTAAATACAACTTATCCCACTTCATCCATCTCATTATTAAATTGAGCAACAATTGCGTTTTACCGGATCCAGATGGCCCGATTATAATCATCCGGATAGAGTTTGGTAGCGCTGCATGATGCTTAACCGGTTCTCTTCTTTTAGTCGCTGAAAAATCAATTATATCCATATCTCTATACATAAATTATGGATCTATATTGTGTGAAGTGCAAAACGCGTACTGGCACAGAAGATGTGACGACGGTTACAACTAAAAATAACCGATCAGCGCTTTCTGGTAAATGCATGCAATGTGGTACAAGGAAATTTAGATTTGTGTCTATGAAATCTGATTTAAAAAAAAACGAGGAGGTGATATCGCAGCCAAATTGGCAAAGCTCCCTGGAACCCCATGGGCAAAGTACCCCGGAGAAAAGCACCTCCCAGGATATAGCTACTGTGGACCGGGAACCAGACTTGATATCAGACTCAATAATCAAAATCAACCCAACCCCGGTGAAGAACCAATAAACGCCATTGATAAGGCCTGTCACCTTCATGATGTTGCTTATAAAAGCAGCAATCTGCAACACAGGCATCTAGCAGATGTGAAATTAATTCATGCGTTAAATGCTATTCCTGATAAATCCTTCAAAGAAAAATTGGCTTCATTTTTGATAAAATCGGCTATGAAAAGCAAATTGATGTTAGGTGCCGGTAATTAATAATATGGAATCAATTTATTATTCCCCAAGAGGATACTGGAGGGGTAAATCAGCAGTCCATAAACTCGCTAGCGCTGCAAAAGTGAAAAAAACCACTGCGGCTAATTGGTTATCCAAACAGGCACTATGGCAAATTTATCTACCACCGCCTAAACAAATTCAATTCTCGCATTTTGATGTGACCGCTCCTAATGAAGTTCATCAGGCTGATATATTATTTCTGCCTCATGATCGTGGTTACAAATATGCGCTAACCGTAGTTGATATTGCAAGTCGATACAAAGAAGCAGAACCGTTAAAAACAAAATCAGCCACTGAAGTCGCTTCTGCATTTGAGAGGATTTATCGAAGGGGTCCTCTGCACTGGCCAAATCTATTGCAGGTTGATCCTGGCAAGGAATTTCAGGGTGTAGTATTATCTACAATGAAACATCATAATGTCACCATACGACGAGGGCATACTGCGCTACATCGCGATCAGGCCATTGTAGAACGATTTAATCGGACTCTTGCTGAACGGTTATTTGGATATCAATATGCAAAAGAATTCATTCAAGAAAAGCGATCGCGTGAATGGGTTAAAAGATTACCATCTGTGATTACTGCACTGAATAACGAGATTACTAGAACAATCAACATGAAACCTATCAACGCGATTAAAAAGAAGTCAATACCCGTACAACCACAAAAAGATTTCAAAGAACCAATTCTTCATAGTAATGTCATTGTGAGGTACTTATACGAACCAGGAGAGCTTGAAGGGGGTAGAAAAAGGGCTACTGATCCTATTTGGAGTGTCACTACGCATAAGATATCTACTATAACACGATCAACTGGTAGACCTCCAGTCTATAAACTGGATTCAACTGCCCCTCAGCGGGTTTTTACTCGACAACAATTACAAGTGATTCCCGAGGATACTCAATTGCCACCGCATGGTCTTAACTAGCACCGTTGCGTCTATTGCACTCAAGACAAGTCAACATCACATTATTTCTGACATGACCGAGACTGTTATTTTTTCTGTCTACGGTGAATTGGCGAGGATCCTTATCCGAATACTGCCAACGCATTATACAATTGCAACTCGCGCAGTGATTATTCTGTTGTTTCTTCAAAGTGATTATTAATTCAGCATCAATATCAAATTCTCGTTGTTTTTTTTTGTCCTGTTGTTTGTAACCGGAGAGTTTTTTATTAATGATGCTAACATCAATATCATTTATTGTGGTGTCATTATCATCGAAAACAATTCTTCGAAGCTGATTTATTCTTCGTACTCTGGATACTGCGAGATAGACTAAATTCGACCATTCGATGTGATTATCCACCATCCAAACAATTGTATTCGATATAGTCAATCCCTGTGAAGAGTGTATTGTTGCTGCGTATCCTAGAGTCCACGGGGATTTATTAGCACGCAATGCATCTTCAACGACATTGATATCAACCAGCACAATATCATTTAATACCAGAATTTGTTTTTCACTCTGTCCTGGAATATCAACTTCAATATTCTGTTTTCGTGTATCCGATGGCCTATAACAAAGGGGTACTGGAAGCGTTGCAAATTTTTCTTTATGCAATTCAAATAACTTCATCTGAAGTGTATCCCTGACTATTTTTCTACTTGCAATTATCAAATCATTTGGTCTCCATGTTTCCCAGAAATCGTTTATTTGAGTTTCTGAAATCACTTTACGCGCTATTTCGCATTGGATTCTATCCGGTTGTAATCTAATTAGCGCTTTGAATTCTCGTAATCGTTCATCAAGTGATCTATAATCAGTGGTGATTTCTTCATAGTAGTCTACAAAACCCTTTAGCCATTCATGTGGAGATGCACCGACAAATGGTGGTGGTTGGCCGTGATCACCGCACATGACGACTTTTGTGTTTTTGTTTAACAACCACTCAAGAAATATTTGTAATACATCTAATGACACTGTGCATATTTCATCCCAGATTATGATTTCAGGAATGAATTTATCACCCATTCGATCAGGAGTCCATTTGTCACCCTTCCATCGAAAGAAACTATGGTAGGTGCAG
This sequence comes from Unio pictorum, assembly GCA_030141615.1. Classification (NCBI taxonomy): domain Eukaryota; kingdom Metazoa; phylum Mollusca; class Bivalvia; order Unionida; family Unionidae; genus Unio; species Unio pictorum. Next base: position 81,283 of record JARLTB010000051.1, read on the forward strand.
GCATTTACCCCTCGTTGTATCATCTCTCTGGCGAGTCTGTGAGTCGGTGTTAGCACAATCATGGTTGACCGACGAAATAATTCAATTGCACGAGTTGTCTTTCCTGACCCACCACAACCGTTTAAATAAACTGTCTTGTATCGACATATTGGATCAGATACCGGTGGTGCATTAGAAAATTCTGATTGATTTTCAGCGCGGTTACAACAAAGATATTTATCATCCATGGCAACGTCTGCGGATTCACAATACTCATGTAGCATCTCCCTTTTAAATCGCCAACGCCCCCACGCTTCCTCGGGATCTGTGAATTTAGCTACAGCTGATTTGTATTTATTGTGTATATACATCGAATCAGTGGCCACTCTAACCGCGGTATTAGGAAATCTATTTATCATCGAAAATAGATTAATAGAAGCATAGGCTAGCATTGAACTTCTCAAATGTGTGTACTGGGAATTATATCCATCACAGTAGGTAACAACCGTACCCATTTTCTCACCATTGGATAGAAAAGCATCCTTACGGGATACAAGTTTTCCCTGCTTCATTAAATCCGCTACAAGAAAATCGTATTCAGCGACATCTATGATCAACCGCGAAGAATATTTTGCGTTGTCGTACCGTCCACCTTGAGTGAATTTACCGATTATTCTTCGTCCGAGATCTTTTGCTTGTTCTTTTTTAATTTCAAATAACTTCTTAGACCAATTTATGATTTCTTCTTCATTGAAATCAGGGAATTGTTTTCGTAGTTCGCTGATTATTCTATCTAGATCGGGTTGTGGTAGCCAAACTTCCTTCTGAGCTCGATAGCATATAATAGCCTCGGAAACAATCAACGATATTAGCATACCACAATCAATCATATATCGTAGTAACACTATTGGCATCCAGGCCTTTTCAGATAGGTGTCTACCGAGCCAAACATAACTACACGGATGTAACCCTGTAGCTAATTCAAATGATATCACACGAGCGAATCCGGTTAAATCAAAATCAGGTAATGGTCCATTAATCGCAACACGAGTCATTTCATGTGTTGGGTGTCCAAATCGTTTGAAGTACTCAGCGCATTCCCCATACCCGAGAAAACTTCCGGGATAACACGCGGCTATATCAATTGAAATCATACCATCACGTGAGTATTTCGTATTCCACAATCCTCCATGACCAAATTCGACGCAACTCGATTTAACATCCTCAAGAAAATCACTTCGTGTTGGACGCCATGAGTTTTTTTCTCTTGCGAAGTGAGCTACCACTGATGGAATAGTAAAACTATCCGTGAGTAGTTTTTCATGGAAACTCTCCGGTGAAAAATCATTAGCGATTTTTCTCATTCTGTTATCTAATGCACCAGTGGAAAACATGTAATTGAAATTGTAAACGATTTAGAATCAATCAATTATGTATAATGTCATATAGTGTTATTAGTGTTGCGTTAACTCCTGGTCAAATCAAAAAATTGCAATCAGAATCGGCTAAGCGATGTGGAACCACAATCACGTTGAAACCCAACCAAATGACTGGTGGTGCAAATAAATTATCGCTGACAACTCGTCAAATAAAACATTTCAATGATGCACTTGTAGCAAAAAAAGGTGTCCAGATTACTCTTTCTGCGGCTGCTATCAAAAATATGATTAAAACAGGCGGTATATTTCCGTTGTTAGCTGCGATACCAGCATTGATTGCAGCAGCAGCCCCAGCGGTGGCTAAGGCGGCGGCGTTAGGGGCTGTTGGTACTGCAGCAGGGATGGCACTACAGAAAGTAACGGGGAAGGGGTATAAAAAAAAGGGAAAGGGTCTAAGACTACCAGGAACCCCGTATTCGTGGTACAGCGGAAAGGGTCTAAGACTACCAGGAACGATTTATTAATTCGGGAATCGAAGATTCCTATGTCCAATTTTGATTTAATGGATGCTGCTAAAAAACTCGCGATTAAAAATTTCAGAGGTGTCTTTATGAAAGATCAATTACCACATCAACCAAACAAAACTGAAACAGGTATCATTAATCTCGATAACAGCACCGGACCTGGAACTCACTGGGTTGCATACGCTATTGATCCACGTGGGATTGTCTATTTCGATTCATATGGATTAGCCCCACCAAAAGAGTTTTTGCGTTATATAAAAACCCTTCCAATGAAGACTTGGTATTCTACGCTACCAACACAACAAATGAATGACCCACCAATATGTGGCAGCGAAGTATTAAATGTCCTTGATGCTATTTCTAACTCCTTGAGTAACCCAAGCGGAAAACCACCACATGTTGTCGTGAATGAATACACTAGTAATCGCTTTTTAGAGAGAGAAAGAGTTTTACAATAACATGATTGATATTTGGGGGAGATCTTTGAAACCCAAACCCGATGGCGTAGCAACCCCTGATTCTATCAAGGATATAACAAAAAAAATTAAAGATGAAATCGCTGAGACGTTAAATTTAAAAAGTGTTGACCCGAATGAAATAGTTGTATTTCAGGACAAACAGGGTAAATTGAAAACCAGTAATATTTCTCTGGATGATATTTTAGTTAAACAACAAAACGCAATCGAGAACACCGTTGCGTTATTTTCCGATCAGGGTAAACTCAAACCGGGTGTACTCATTTCGACGATTACAGATCGATTAAAAACTATCAACGATGAGTTAAACAATTCTATAGTTGTACTAAAAACACTTGAATCTAAAATTGAAGAAAACGGAAAACAGTTTATATCATTTCGTAGAAATATCATTGATAAATTTATTGGAACCCAGTTGGATAAAATAGAAATAAAACTCCCTGATATTAAAAAATCCATCGATGAGACGAAAAACTTCATCGAAGCCGTCAAAGGTGATTTTTCGAGGATGATAACAATCATTGAAAAAACAAAAATTCCTCATGAGAAAACCAACAACGTGGTATACACAATCCAACACGGATCATTTGAGTGGACACCTACAAACAACAAATTAAATATCACTGCAACCGTTAAGGGTATTTATCGATTAACACTAGTAACACCATTAACTCAATTTAATATATCATCGTCGAGTTCATCCGGGGTTAATAATACGATTTCAACGATCATCGACAAGGATACAACTGAAAAGTTCACTATAACAGCTACTGATAAAAATTTGATTGGGGTTTCAGTAACCTGGTATGTGGAATTCGTAGCGGATTTAAGTAAATAACTAAATTGAAAGGATTTCACAATTGAAAACGCTAGCTTTTTTAAAATAACAACAATGACTTTGTCATCGACGCAATGTCGCTATGATCAGGTCAGAGAATTTCAGAATAGACTCAAAACCCTCACTGAGGAGTATCAAATAAAAATAAAAAAATACCGACGAAGAATCACCGCAATTGATATTATTATGTACTCGGTGTCAAGCGTTCTCACTGGCGCCGGAATAATACTTGGATCGGTTATAATGATTGCCCCGGTCGTAGTTCCAATTTGCATTTCTGCGGTGGCTACAATCGGGGGTATATCAACCGGGATAGCAAAAAAGATATCATCATGCAGCCAGAGTAAACTGCAGAATTACTTACTTCAATTTCATATTGCATCAACCGCATATTCGCAGTTATCATTGATGATATCGTCGTCACTCGATAATACGATTATATCAGATAGTGAATTCTCAGCGATGGTCAGTATTTTTGATTCCGCGATATCGAAATTAGAGCAACAACATGAGTATAATAACAATGACAACACAGATGGAATCAGAAAAAACAAACCCAAAAAACAAAATGATCTCAATAATATCAACATTACCAGATTGTGAGTTCTCGGTGATGGTCAGTATTTATGATTCCTCGATACCAAAATTAGAAATACAACATGAATATAATGACGACACCGCAGGAATTACTTCAACGAATAGTGGAGAACACGAACCCAGTACAAACAAGCATGATATCAATAACATCAACGAATCCAGAATTCAGTGTGAATTTCCCCTCTCCGGTTCCGGTGAAGGAGATAGCGCTAGCAAAATTACGAGTGTATCACAGTTGGCCTAATATCAGATCAAAATCATTTGGTGGTCAACAACCCAATAATTCACTGGTATTTGCAAATAAGAATAAAGACGACGGTACCCCAGACTGGAACGTCGTTTCGATACCAACAGGGTCATACCAAATAGAACAAATCAATAATGAATTCGCGCGTAGAATAAAATCGATTACTGGAGTAGAGTCAAAAATCGCTATAACAGTTCATGAACCGACGCTATCATCCGCAATTGAGATAAGTACAGAAGGATACGTCGTAGATATCTATCAGAGTTCTATTAGAACCGTATTAGGATGGCCTGAATTACCACCAGGGGGGAAAACCGTTGATTTACCAGAACCACAAAAATCTGATTATATCACCGACGTGATAGCACCTAATAATCCAATAAAGAGTTATGAAGATCACAGAATTACTATAGATTTCTTTGGTCTCGGATACCTATCAACTGGAAACGAGAAGCCAGGGGAAAGAATAGAGGGATATCATTTTGTTAACGAACCTGAAATCATTAAAAATTTCACAGCAATGAATAATGATTTTTCACTGTTGTTAATATCTCTCAAATCCGGCTCTCTCACCCGAGATGAATTTATCAGCGTCGTAGAAACATGCAATAAAATTATCGACGATATGGAAGTATTTAATTTAAAAATCATTCAGGATATATTAGATGACGATAATCCCTTATCGAGAACAACATTTGCATCAGAATATAAAATCCCCGTGAATGATATTCCGACATTCAAACTACCGGGATACAACGTACCGGAACTAAAAAAACTACTCAGTGACACCATCGATGTTGGTTTTAAAATAATTCATGATGCATGGAAAAAAATAGCATCAGGGGAAATAAAAATCCTCAAACACAATAATGACCCAGATGGTGGCGGCAGGCATATCGCTCCGTTCAACGTGAATATATCCTCAGTGATTGCGCTCAATTTAGTGTGTGATGTTATTGAAGGAAGCTATCAAATTAATCTCGAACGATCAAATCAAGCTCAGCAAGGGTATATTCTTTATTCATTTGCACCAACAGCTCCTCCAGGATTTTTAATAATTGAGTCTCCGGTTAATCCAGTCTATATGCGGTGTCATAATGATTCGTTAACGAGAATTAATTTCAAACTCACAGATCAATCCAATAATCTAATTGATCTACAAGAAGAGGTGTTAGCGATTAGTTTGTTTGTGAGATCATAAATGATTTTCATCCTAAGGACTTTCATCATAAGGACTCGATCAAATCATTTCTTATTTTTTGTTAACCAGTGATGAAATCACTAAGCAGCAGAGAGGGTGGATGACAACAAGTTGCGACCAAAATTAATTAAAAAATCGTTTTCATTTTTTTAGTTAAAATGATTTCGTAGGGAGATTTCAATCAATTTTTTTTGTCTGAAAACGTTGTAGGATTCGCCATCTTTTGGTTAAAATAAGATTATAGGACGGCTCGTTTTAGGATTTCAATCAAATTTTGTCTCAAAACGTTGTAGGATTCACCCTCTCTGCTGCTTAGTGTATACATTTGATTATCATAGCGTATAACACTCCAGTTTGATTACCATAGCGTATAAACACTCCAGTTTTATTATCATAGTGTATTAACACTTCAGTTTGATTGTTAGGTCCAATTTGAGTTCAAAATGTAAACATGATATGTCATTAAGATTAATTGTCCAGTATTTCATTTCATTTGATGATTTTCTTATTATAAACAATAATTGATTAAGGGCCGGGGTGGATTAAGAATATTTGATTACTCTATTAATTTGACTTTTCTTTACTTCCTTGCACCTTACGATCATTTGATATTAAAACAAGCCCTGGTCAAGAAAGAAATTCATATGATATATCAGTACCACATAATAGTAATATATATATTTATATATATATATATATATATATATATATATATATATATATATATATATATATATATATATATATATATATATATCTGTGAGTGTGTGTGTGTGTATGTGTGTGTGTGTGCGTGTGTTACCCTCAAAGCATTATTCAAACGTTTGATATCTTAGATCCAGAGTGAGTGAACTACATTTGAAATACCTGTGCTCACAGAGTTTCGGTTATGTGACAAGATACAAATTTAATATATTTTGTTAAATGGATACATGGAACTAAATGTAAAGGAAACCACACCATCTCTTAAAAGAGAAGATATCAAAGTTAACAGCTTAGAATGCGTTTTTATTTCAGTTATTCTGAAGTCTAAATAAATGCGATTAGAAACCAATATTACTCTTACCAAAGCCAGCAAATCTTATTCTCTCATTTTCACTTGAAATGATCACTTAAGATGGTGTGTGTTATCAATAGTAATATGCGTTACGATGCGATTAATCAATCTCTTATATACATTTTCATTGTTACTATGCGATTAATCAATCTCTTATATGCATTATCATTGGTACTGAATACACATTTCAGTGTTAATATATGTTAGTATATGATTAGCCAATACTGAATACACATTTTCATGGGTTATGTATGTTAGTATATGACTAGCCAATCTTGAATACACGTTGTCAATGGTATTATCTGTTACTTTATGATTAGTAAATCTTGAATACACATTTTCAATGGTATTATCTTTTACTTTATGATTAGTAAATCTTTAATACACATTTGTAAGGGTAATATATGTTAATATATGTGTAGTTAATCTTGAATACACATTTTCAATGGTACTTTAGGTTACATGTGATTATTCAATTTCGAATACACATTTTCAACCATGCTATATGTTACCATATGATCGTCAATATTGAATACACATTTTCAATGGTACTTTAGGTTACATGTGATTATTCAATTTTGAATACACATTTTCAATCATGCTATCATGCTATATGATACAATATTATATCAGCTTCACCTACTCGAACATAGTGTGATTTGTGTATTTAATCTAAATTCCCAAATTCACTGTTTATATTATACACCTTGTATACTTTAAAATGTTACCGCCTGCAATGCATGTATATATTTCACCGTAATATCAAACATCGTGTTGATGGCTATAGAAATTACTTCAATAATCCATTGAAAAATTTCATTTTTTTATGACACAGTGGGTAATTAATAGTACTTTCATTTTGTGGAAAATGTAGATTTTAATCTCTGTAAGGTCATTAAGCTGTATAAACCCAGCCACTTGTTCTGGTCGTTTACGTATTTCCGTGGCATGTACACGAGGACACTAATGTGATAATCCGAAAAGATTAATTTGTTGAAAGGGAAATGCAGCTTTTATATATATATATATATATATATATATATATATATATATATATATATATATATATACATGTGTGTGTCTCAGTTATAAACGTTAAACATATATATAATATTATAATATACAACATGGTATGTACACTTTACATGTATTATGTGCAGCTTACTATTTTAGATATTAGAACAACACCTTAACTTATCACTTTATATAATCCTGAATGATCCAAACATCTTCGCTAGCCAAGGTTCCGATAACTCTGTCGACACCTTGGCAGATCGAATAGCTATATCGGTGATTCGTCCAAGCGACATCTATTGAATTTTATGTCTTGCCTCCCTTGGTATGTAATTCCAACTAACCAATAGCATGGCGCATCGTACATCGGCCGAAAACGGTGGTAGCAATTGACCTTTTAAAGCATATAATTTTTATGTTTAACATCGAAAGTATGAATATACCAGAGGGAAGCCTTTACATGTCTGTTTGACTGAAAGATATTTGTACAAACACGGACCCGCACTGGAAAAGTGACTCTTTATCAGTCCATTCAAGTTCTGTGATCCCCTTGTCTCGATCGCGTAGGAACAGTGTTCAAATCTGAACATAATCTGATTGGATGCTGGAGCTTGCGACCGCTTACACAGACCCGAATCAGAGAAATATCTACTCGTTATGTCAAGGTGTAAATAGGGTAATCGGAACCTTGGCTAGCGAAGATGTGGTCCTAATAGCCCTTGATGTTCTTTCGCCAATTCTTTTCATTGATTGGCTCCGTGGAAAACTTCCTTACCCCGCCTTCTTTTATTGTCACCATCAACAATTTGTCACTATTTGTCCATCTTGGGGCATTGGAGAAAATAAAAAGGGTTATGTCTGTGGAATATGGCTAATTTACCCCACAGGAACTCGTTACATAATAAAAATAAGGGTATCGGTCAGTATAGATTTGGGGTTCGGGGTGAGGGTTTGATATGGACCCAACTCTCTGCCAAGCTTGGTTTAAATGTTGAGTTGTAGGAATTCAAGTGGTAAATATTACTGAACATTATTGTGTTACGTTAAAAAATTGTATAGTTAAATATGTATTGCATTCCGGCTGGTCAAGACAGTGCTAATTATATACATATAAGCCCAATATCTTTCGGACTGAAAATAATGTAGGGCAGACCGGTAAACGACATCCATCCAACAGAGAATCGAAATGCCTATATATTTATCAATTAGGTCAGTACTGTTTAAGTGCAGAGCCGAAAATGACCCTGAAATAATTACACTGTAGTAGTGTTATCTAAGAAGGAAGTTTCGAACCACAATTCCCCATATCAGACCTCACACTCTGCACAAGTATGCTAATTTGTCAAGATTTACGTTACGGTGAAATACAAATTTCTTCTGATAGCTAAGTACGGTTTCCTTGTTTGTCTAATGTTGTACATTGTGACATGTACATAGGCCTACATAAAACGAGTTTACAGACCTATTGAAAGAGTATACCGCAATACTCCATTGGACTATACGTAAACTGTTACAACATATACATAAAGGAAAATTTACCATGACCATTCATCCCTCCATCTAACCTTCCATGCCTATATCTTCCTACCTACAGAGATACCTACCTACACATTTCCATACATACAGTTCAATTTAACATGTATACACTGACCAAACATTCATTATTCAATATGTATTTTACATATTTTTCCTTTCTATTTAAAGTTTCTACTTATATTTTTTTAAACATTTTCTGACCGCTTCGGCGGCTTCACTCGGATGCGGTAGTCCGCAGGTTCGAACAAAAGCTAGCACCAAAGAAAAATGCTAGCAGCTTCCTCGTTTGGCATTAAGAGGTAAGTGTTAGGACTGGATGACCTGGTATCTTGATAATGTGACTAGGTGGTACATGATGCTACATGTCTGAGCGCTAGACATCACTATAAACTGCCACATTGCAGACATCGTAGATATATGATTGGAGCTACAGTAAAATTCAAAATATCACACACACACACACTCACACACACACACACACACACACACACACACACACACACACACATATATATATATATATATATATATATATATATATATATATATATATATATATATATATATATATATATATATATATATATATATATAACTATTCTCTTGACCAAAGAAGAAGTTTATGTTTCCATAAGTGGATGACTGTTTGTTTACATACAAAAGAGAACGTTTTACCTGCAAATGTTGATTATTTATCAATTTATTACATCTTTGGAACTCTAGTACCTGTTGTATCTGACCCTTGTGGTCGGTATTTTCATGTCCCTCAAATTCTACAAAAACACAGAGGCAATCAGACAATCGTTCAGTTTCAAATGACACGGTTGCAGTTAAACAAAATATCTTATGGGTTATTTTTCATTTTCTTAAAATCCACATGAAAATACACATGAACTCGCATGCAAAGAAATCTTTTGAAGGATGGTATTTGTCGCGATAATACAGTTCTTATCGCCTCAACGCACATGTATTGCCACTATATCAATTACGTAATTATTGTTTTAGTACTTTTCCTTAATAGACTTTGAAATTAACATACCATATCAACAGTTTTATTTTCCAAAAGAAGTTTTGAATCATAATTCTCAATGTCAAACCACAAGAAAAACATTCATTGAGATGAAACTTATTTATAAACTAAATGCTAAAAAAAGAAACAAATATGTGTGTGTGTGTGTGTGTGTGTGTGTGTGAGAGAGAGAGAGAGAGAGAGAGAGAGAGAGAGAGAGAGAGAGAGAGAGAGAGAGAGAGAGAGAGAGAGAGAGAGAGAGAGAGTGTGTGTGTGTGTGTGTGTGTGTGGCGGGCCGTGTTCTAGGGGTGGGGTTCTTCCAAAATATTTAAATGACTTATGAGGAAGTTCCCCTGACCCGTAATTAAAAATGTTAAATTATTGATAATAGATTTATAGCTGTGAGCCCCCAGTCAGCAATGCCGACGGTTACATTATAAATAAACACGAAGATAAAATTCATTAATAACAATTTAATAAAATGTGAACTTTATACGATAATTAACAATCATTCATCTGTCCCTTGACCAAGTGACGTGATTCCTTAGTGTGAGTCTAATTTCCCCTGTCCTTGTGATCTACTCATCTAATTTTCTCTGTTACACTCTTCCTTCCGTCTTTCTCCTCCTTTCCTTTCCTCCCTTGACTCTTGTCCCTCCTGTCTTCTCCACTTCCGTTCCACGTTCCTCCTGTCTACTCCAACTTATAATTTCCTTCTCTCCTCGTAGCTCCTTCTACTTCTCCTTCCTTCTGTCTCTCAATCCGAGACTATGACAAAACTTCTCAAGTCTGTCACTCAAAGCTTCCTTGAAAAACCACAAGACGTTAACAAAGGGGTCATAAAAATCTTACCTCACACTATATCAATAGTTAACCATCAGATATGGCGGTAACGGTTTTGGTCACGCATGCGCACACATCGAAATTACCACACACGCTTCTCGCAATTTACACAATGGCGCAATAACACGGTATCAGAAAATAATTCCGCAGACATCCATACACTGCGTCATATCAGTACATACACGCAGATGTATATATATATATATATATATATATATATATATATATATATATATATATATATATATATATATATATATATATATATATATATATATATATATATATATATATATATATATATATATATATATACAAACACATAAAAATATATCAAATATCACCGTATTATAATATTACTACGATTAGATGTCTGTCTGTATATTTTTTTCCACAAGCGTGCCCAAATATCCAAATATTCATATACTAATTTTACACACTGCAACCAGTCAATTTAACAATGGCGAAACCTATAATTACATAAACAAATGTGCTACTCTACCATAATATAACCACACAGTGAATCATAATATGAATTCTTACGGCGGCTAACAAGCAATATAGTTCTTTACAAATATCAACTCATATTTTCAAAGATGCAAACATATTAACTCACGAAATAATATGCAAACATATTAACTAACGAAATAAGAAGCAACATATTACGTCACAAAATAAGATGTAGCATAGTAACATCACGAAATAAGAGGCAACGTATTAACATCATAATTAATTATTCGTACTATGATTCTAGTAATATATATATATATATATATATATATATATATATATATATATATATATATATATATATATATATATATATATATATATATAATCCTTCAGTTAAAATTGCAGTCGTATAAAACAGAGATCAAACACTATTTCAATGACCTTGAAGCTGTATATCTCTTAGATTCCCAGAATTTAATATTTACGCGCCAATTCACGGCTGGCAAACGGAGTTCCTGTTCCTATCCTTAGTGAAAATCACTTCCAGTGGATAATAACGAACTAATTTAATTTCTATCGACATAAAATATTATTCTTGGTTTAAAACAAGGGCCCACCCATATCGCATTCTGATTGGGTGGCGCTTGCACCCTGTCCAATCGTCGAACGGTCAATTCAAATCTACCTGTCTGTCTTGGAGAACTGTAGCTAACGTCCACCTACTCGTCGGCCACGCTACCTTTGATGTGGTCATCAGCTTCACACCTACGTGACCTTTTTAACCACCCTTGAAACATTTCTGCTCTCTCGACCCAACTAAGACCATCTTACGTAAGGGGATTAGCTTTACCTTGGCCAATTTTACACTTCAAACACGTCGGTCAGAATTACCTTTTATACATGTACAAGTGGGTCGGGATAAATCGTGACAGAGAGAGAGAGAGATCATTTGTTCGTCAAGGCCGATTAAGTTCTGCGGCTAGCTTCACATTTACTGTATGCTTTAGTGGATGCTTCTTCAGGCACAAAATATTTTGAAAGAAACGGGTGACCTCTAGATCTGTACCAATAGTTACAATAATTACATTATTGATATAACGTCATTAAAAGATTTGAATACTTATAACAAAATCTCCTATGTAACAGGATCAGACAAATGCTTGTGTTTCTCACTGAATCAGTGTGATCTAAATAACACAATACATTGTATGTGGGCGTGGGTGGTGATGTGATCTGGATTTTTAATGTAACTTTTAAAATATTTCAGTCATATCCAACATTTCGCTTGTTACATTTTTACAAGTTCTGAAATAAATAATATCAGTTGATATGCAGTATGTGTTGAAACGCGGAAAAAACAAACAATTCTTTTGCATTAGATGAACTAAGCAAAGTACCTTCTATAATTGCATACAGAGAGCTCTTATTGAGAATATGTAACATACGTCTGTGCTCTGAAGTAAACACTAAAGTGGATATACTTTTCTTGTGTTGTTAGTTTAGAATTAATCGCCGGTTATCAAATCATCAGAAATAGTAGTTTCAGAATTGAATGTTTGAAAATTCTGAATTCTAGGAAAGATACATCACTGATAGCATAACATTAGATAAAAACGCGATTTTGTTTTAAAAGACCAAATAGAAAATGTAATTTTACGAATCTGGCAAGAAATTTGTTTATTATAACAGCGCAAAGGATCACATTTTAGAGTGGATGGGAAAAAGATCCGGAACTACGATGAATGACCACGTTTTGGAGTGCATGGGGAAAATCCGGAACTATCATGAAGAAACAAAGCGAGAAGAATTTTATTCATAACAAATTTCATATATTGAAATTTTTTTATATCGATTACATATATCTCTCTGATCGATCTAATGATCGAATGTCGTCGACTCATTACACCCAGATTCGTTCGAACGTGTCTAAGGCAAAATACAATCTTTATATTTGTATTAAACCTCAGACTACGGATATTGTGTGTGTGGGCATAGAAGTGTGTGTATATGCATGAGGGGTTGGCATGTAAGTGTGTATGTTTGGAAGTGTATGTGTAGGCGTGGGGTGCAAGTACGTGGAAGTATTCATCTATTGAAGGTGTTTTAAAATTATTGCCGTCATCGTGAATTATACATTATTGCAGGTTTCTTTGAAATAGGTATGTCCTTAATTGCGTTTATGCGCGACTTTATTTAGCTATAGCGTGAAGGTAATTTTATATGCAAAAGTTAGAAATATGAAGATAAACAAGAGTGATTCACTACCTTGCATGAAATTTGACCTTAAATGAATAATTAAACAATATGTAACGGACAGACAGATAGATAAAATTAATGATATATATTCATATAACAAACAATCTCTGATCTTGCTTGCACATCAAAACTCACTTCGGGGATTTAAGTTCAATGAAGGTTTTGATCGGTAGTTAATAATTTATTCATTTATTTCAAACATTTGCACGAAGTTTTTACTTTGAGATAATTGATAATACAAATGATAGAACTTCTAAACTGTAGGACGTTATTGTGGAATTAACGCCATTTTTAAGCAATCAATACGTATATATGGCGGCCAGTATAACTGGTAGAGGAAAAACCCTGGAAAACCCCGGTACAAACCATCGACCCACGGCAAGCCTTCTCAGATACCCATATTGGCCGAACCCGAGAGTCTAACCCACGTGGACATAGGTGAGATGTCAGCGATTGGTAGTGAAAGGTGAATGCTTAGACCACTCGGTCACAAAGAAGAAGACTTAATTAATGAGATGTAATACGATTCTACAATTCCAGCAATTTTACCTCGATAATGTAAAAATACTACTTCCGTCACTAAACAAGATAATTTGAACTGCTCATGTGCGTATTTTATATTTAAAGGAAACGTATTACTTGAAGGTAATGGCTTGCGTGTATTTAGTGTTTCAAAATCTATTTTTTTTTATTTAAATACCACGCTAAAGAGGGTTAATTAGAAAGTAATTCAGACATGTACGGCCATTATAGGACCATAACTTCCGGAATAATAGGGGAAATTCTTATGACCCAGTCTCAAGATCGCGGCAATATTCATATGTAAATAGCATCAATGCAAATGCGAGTATAGTGTGCATAGGATTAAACGACAGTGAAACAAATATTTCAAATGACGACACAGACAGGTAGGGAAATCTAATGTGCATTTTATTATTCCTTATTCCAATGAAGTAATAATAGATTTACTCGCTCATAAAAGCAAATTTGAGAGAGAGAGAGAGAGAGAGAGAGAGAGAGAGAGAGAGAGAGAGAGAGAGACAGAGAGAGAGAGACAGAGAGAGAGAGAGAGAGAGACAGAGAGAGAGAGAGACAGAGAGAGAGAGAGAGAGAGAGAGAGAGAGAGAGAGAGAGAGAGAGATCGCACACAGATTAGTAAGAAATGATTTTAAGTAACAGAAGGACTACCGTGATGAATAAATAACCCATCAAGCTAATTTTACTTATTTCAATGAAGTAATAAATATATTAACTCGCTTAAAATAGCAAAGTATGGAGAGAGAGAGAGAGAGAGAGAGAGAGAGAGAGAGAGAGAGAGAGAGAGAGAGAGAGATCGCACACAGATTAGTAAGAAATGATTTTAAGTAACAGAAGGACTACCGTGATGAATAAATAACCCATCAAGCTAATTTTACTTATTTCAATGAAGTAATAAATATATTAACTCGCTTAAAATAGCAAATAGAGAGAGAGAGAGAGAGAGAGAGAGAGAGAGAGAGAGAGAGAGAGAGAGAGAGAGATTAGTAAGAACTGATTTTAAGTAACAGAAGGACTACATTGATGAAGAAATATCCATTGGTAGATTTCAAGCAAATTTTCATCTCGTTAAAGATTAATGCAGATGTGTTCTCTTTGACCAGAGATTATTGTAACCAGTGCTAGTTAGTCTCGGCAGATAATTACAATAGATGGTACTAAAAGTTTAGACAGTTCTTTCATTTTTCTCTGTACATCAAAATCTAGTTTTGTTTTTAAAAAATACCACGCTAAAGATGGTTAATTAGAAAGTAATTCAGACAAGTACAGCCATTATAGGACCATAACTTCCGGAATAATAGGGGAAATTCTTATGACCCTGTCTCAAGATCGCGGCAATATTCATATATAAATAGCATGAATGCAAATGCGAGTATAGTGTGCACAGGATTAAACGACAGTGAAACAAATAATTCAAATGACGACACGGACACGTAGGGAAATCTAATGTGCATTTTATTATTCCTTATTCCAATGAAGTAATAATAGATTTACTCGCTCAATAAAGCAAATTTTGGAGAGAGAGAGAGAGAGAGAGAGAGAGAGAGAGAGAGAGAGAGAGAGAGAGAGATTAGTAAGATAGTAAGAGCTGCTTTTAAGTAAAAGAAGGACTACAGTGATGAAGAAATATCCATCGGTAGATTTCAAGCAAATTTTCATATCCTTAAAGATTAATGCAGATGTGTTCTCTTTGACGAGAGGTTATTGTAACCAGTGCTAGTCAGTCTCGGCAGATCATTACTATTGTAGGTATTAAAAAGTTTAGACAGTTCTTTCAATTGCCGTCGTACATTAGTTAAGTGCCCCATCGTTTTAAAGAGCATATTTCGTTCACTTTTACTAACATACTGTCCCCCCTCCCCCAGCTACAACAATATTCTACATAAACGGCATGCAGTGACGGATTTATGATTTTTGCCACACCTACCTACTGTCAGACAATGCCGTCCCCTTTCATCCGCCACCTCCGTTCCCCAAACATGTCTTAAAACCAGACCCTTTTAAGGCATGCAAACATTTAACATGTGCAGCTTTTGTTCTTATTTCTAAAATAGATTTTTCAACCAAACAAAATTTGCATTTTTCAATCTTGAATATCGCTTCCCATCTGAGCTGTGCCGTAAGCAGCTTCCTTGTCTGCTTGATCGGAACTCCACCACTGATTACATGGAACAAAATTTTGTGTATCATATGACATAAGTTCTTTAGCTTTTAGATTCAAGCAGTTTTCAACATTGTGAAAGATTTTTGTTTGTTCGGATGTGCTTTGTACATAAGTGGTGAGTAGGGTGATTTCGACATCATTGGTAATGATTTTCTTAAAATCTTCTCTGATGTGTCCAATTTACAATAACTTTAAATTTGTCCTTAAATATATGTTTTGCCATTCTTGCTTGAGTTTTATTGCCCTTACGAATATGATATTTAATGCAAATGTCGAATGATTAATGTCAGCACGTAGAAAATGACTGGATCCGACATAAAGATCTTAGGTGCTCAGGATGGTATTGTGTTGTTATCTGCAAAGGATAGCAAACTCCAGTAAGAAGCGCTAAGTTTCTTTTTTTTAAAACTAACTGTTTTGTTTTGTCTTTCATATGTTCTGTGAGTCCAGATCCTGACACCTCAAGGATTTCCTACCGGAAATGTTTTCCCTCTTTGGTGGAAAGGTACGGGCTTGTTCCAGTTAGTCAGGGACCATATAATTCCATATCCTGTAGTTCAATAACACCTGCAATACACCTTATGCACATGTATAACGAAGATCACTGAATTCGTATTCGTATAGTCATCGAAGTCAGCAAACCTACTCAATGTAGTATTATGCGACAGTACCGTTAGCAGCTGGATAGGGTTGAGGGAGAAATATCTTGCTTTCGTTAAAATAGGATTTTAAAGCCTTTAAGTTGAGCAAAATAACAGTTTTTTATTTGTCAGAACCTTAAAAGAGCTTATTATGTTTTTGTTGCAACGTTCATGTTCTTAATATTGAGAAAAGTTAGACTAGTATACAGTATATAAACAAATGTATGTAAATCATTCAATTTAGCATCGACTAGTTCCAGTTTCTTTACCTCCAATTATCACATGAGGCTACGATATTTAAAATATTAAGACATTTGATAAATATTGTATTTCAGTGAGATAAGAAGACGTTTCAATGACGAAACGTTCTTCAATACACTCACTTTTCTACTGAATCCCTTTGAACGCTCCGGTGCCCTAGTGATTAGAGCGTCCGTCTCGGAAGCGGGATGTCGTCTGTTCAAGACCCGGCCGAGTCATACCAAAGACATACAAAAATGGTATTAACAGCTAACTCGCTTAGCGTTTAGCATTAAGAGGTTAGTGTTTGGACTGGACATCATGCTGTTTGTCTGCGGCATGATGCCCCAGTGCTAGACATCACTATAAACTGCCATACAGCAGACATTGTAGCGATATGACTGAAAAATTGTTAAAGCTACGTTCAAAATCCCAAATCACACACACACACGTACTGAATTCCTTTGAGATCAAATGCCCCAGTGAAAGTGTAAGGTTACCTACCACTAACTAATCGTACTATTAAACAGAAGCGGTTTGTCAAACATGATGAGAACAAAACAGTGTTTTAATATTCAAGAATGGGAAGACAAAATGAATGTGGAAATTATGAAATCTGTTCCATATATGTTAGTGATAAATTTTAAAGTGTATCAGAATGTTTAAAATTAAATAAAGAAAAATGAAACCCAGAAATATCTCTAGATAGATAGAAGAATTCATACATTTTTTGAATGTTATATACATATAATCTTCCATATCTAATAAATTGTGGTTCTGTCACAATCGACTTACTATGAACTTGGAATGGTCACCAAGGTAACGTCCTGTAACACACACACACACACAAACACACACACACACACACATGTGTGTATATATATATATGTGTGTGTGTGTGTGTGTAAAGACGATGCAATGCACAACACACGTTACTATTGTGTACGACTGTTCTCAAGAACACGAATAGTCAGCTTGAGGGAAGGGATGTCTGAAATGATAACATGATATATTGTCATGAATGTATATCAGATGTGTCTAACCATAGATCATAAATGAAATTTCTCCACAAATATATGTTGTTTCAATTGTTTGTTCGAGTTCAATTACCTTGACATTTATTCCATGTTTTGATGATTAGTTACAGGACATGGAAATTACTGCCCAGATTGCACAAAGATCTAAGAAATTCCGGATGATATCATGTTATCGTGTGCTGATAATAATCGCCGGTTATTAGCACTCGTGTATTTTATTTCTTTATCTCCTGCTTTTTCGTATACATCTATGGGACCAAACTGAAACACATCAGGGTTTTCTACCGAAACTTTTTTCTTTCCGAATAGCAGAAAAGTCCGAACATGTTGCGATTCTCAAGTCCTTATTGCAGGTAAAGAAGGTAAACCCTGCAATTCAGTAGCATCATGCGACGGCATACTCCGATACAAATTTACGACTTTGGTTCAAAAGTGATACATTTATCAACCCTGTAAACGAGTTGCTTATCTTTTGTCGCATAATTAAAAAGGTTATAACTCCATCAACTCCTCTCAAAAGTGAATGGTTAACCTCAAGTGGATTAAGCGTGTGATAATTTGTGTGTACATGGGTGAGATATTGTGAAAAAAATGAAGGGACCATGTGATTACATGATACAGCAATTTCAAAATGTGACCTGACACTGATGCAATATTTAATTATCCACCGATCTATGTTGCATAAATAAATTATATTCATGCACGTATATCTTTGATGAATAATATCAACCCATGGAAATTACTTCCTATCATGCAGAATGGTCTGAAGTGTTCCTGTTTATGTCATCACGTGCAATGGTTAGTAATTAGTCATTACCACATTCTCCTTTATTTTAATGTAATAAATCCTGTTTCTCTTCATCTGCTAATGCATACATAACGTCATATCCTTTACTTTATACGAATATTCTTTCTGCATGTTTTTAGCTTTTAATAGTCTGCATTTATCGTCAAGTCCTTGCTGCAAGCAAAGATATCAAAATCTGATCTTCATTAGCATTTTGCGATGTGATATTTTGGTTCGCAATATTAATTGTTGGATACGTGTTATACGGGTTATTATGATAAGTTGTTGGGACATCAAGGCTCTCAATCACTGATGTGCTGCAAATGCTACTACGAGAAAATCGCGAAAAGGACATTTCGATAATGCGTGAGTTGACTCTAGAAATATCGAGGAAACATATGGTAGTCCATCTCACTTTGCAACGTATTAAAGTTTATAACCACCTAAATAGTAGCTTGTCCCATTCGTAAGTTATCTTTGAAATCAATTATGCTAAATTTTAATAACGTTTACGTCGAAACTTGTATTGAATAAAACGATTTCTGATAGAGTGTGCGAAAACGTTGAGGTGTAACATGTTATAACACAGGCATGCTCAGATATGTATTTAGTTCAAAGAAATATCGGCATCAAATCTTCACATTTATCATTGCTTATGAGCAAACTGAAAAAGTGATGTAATGGTTGTGTCAAGCTCGTTTGTTTCCTAACCCTGATACGTTGATTAGGATTGAATATTTAAGTAAATTGTATTAAAATCACATTTGTTTATTCTTGAAATACAAATATGTATTTTTTCCATAAAGACTGTTTTTGTGTTGGAATTGTAAAATCTCTTGCAGTGCATAACGCATTTCCTTTGATATTCTAAGTCAGCAAATTTAGACTCCGTAACAAAGTGTGTTGAGTAAGGCAAATTCTTTTATGTTGAGTATATCGGTAAAATTTCACGAGTTTCATGGAAAATGCTGCAGCAAATTTTAATCGCTACAGACCCAGAGAATAGTCAATAGAAAAAGGTACAGAGTTCTTAAGTTCTGGTGGAAGCTAAGGTGCAGTCAGCAAAATGTGAGATCATATTTCGAGGATACATCCCAAATCATCTATAAAGCGAGGTGCGGCTTTGCGTACATTAATTCGCTCGCCCGAACACAGTTGCTTTCTTTCTTGCAGGCAAGCAATATTCTATATTTGCGGAATTTACTCTGGGTTATATGGATTTTATGAATGTTTAAAATGTGAAGGTGATTTTGTTAGGGGTAAGAGTTCAATCTGAGATCGATACGTTTGCAACTTTTTTGCATTATTCTAATTTTCTTTTACTATTTTGTATTATTATAATGTATTAGAAAGGTTAGTAGTTTATAAATTATATTTCTACTTCTAATTAAGCTATTGAATATTGAAAACCACGAGTTCACTACCAACTTCATGCTCAGTTATAAAGAATATAGAAATAAAAGATAATGTAAGTAATAAAGAATAATATTTCGTTATTTTGGGTCAATGCAAAAAAATACTTTACTACAAAATGATTCTTGAATTTTTCTAAAATATTTTATTTTAATAATTGGTTCTATATTTAATAATTTGCATTATCTTCTAAAATACAGATCATACAGAACTGTATGAAATTGGTGAGCTTGAAGGAATATTGTAATTTTATGTATTTCTTTTACCTAAAATGTAAAGTTTACTTAGATGTGTTTCTGTATCTAGAATGTAATTGTATATATTATTTATTACATGAAAGTTATTTTGTTGGTCAAAACTCGACGGCTAGTCTTTCTTGCAGTGAACCCGTATCGCTTGTTTAGCCTTCCCCAAGATGTAGGTCTGTACCGTTAGGAGTTACACACGTTTTTAAGGGAGTATGAACTCGTTCAGTCTGTCTGTCACTCACCGTGGCTGAAAGACATTTCTAAAAGTTATTAGCAAATTCTTCTCATAACACGTTTACTAAATGTTTTGTGTTCATTATAGATTTCTCACAAGTTTAATTGAATGGGTCCACCATAAGGTTTCTGTCTTAAGCATTTTGTGGTGCAGAAGAAAGGGGTGTGTAGCTATGAATTTTGAATGAAAGGCTTGATCTTGTTTTCCTTTCATTCAACTGATATCTTGAAAATGGCGAAATCTACAAAATGATGGAGATGTCAAATGAGTAAGATAAAAGAAAAATGTTTCAAAACATAAAATGATCCAATACTATGTTTGCTTGCATTAGGGAATGGAGACTAATATATCTAATATACTGTATAACCGGTGATAAATTTTAAGAATTGAAGCTTCGATCATTAATAATTTCGTCTTATTTTTTTAATTCTATAGCAAATCCTCATTTTATTTCCTGCATCCTCGAAAATCTGACATAGCCGAAACTCGAGCAAACATATGTCGTATTTCATTTAAGAAAACTCGACTGTATCAATCTAATCAAAATCGAGATTTTAGACAAAACAGAGATCTGACGAACACAATTTTGATCTCTCGATTTTTACCATTTACATCATACATCTCACATTTAGGAATGAGAAATACATTATTCGTAACATGTTGATAACGATAAGTCTCCTTAAAAAGCAATTCCATACTGAATCTGATACGTTATTAAAACTCAATACGCCGTGGATTCTAATGCTTGGTAAAACATTAACATTTAACACAGTCTGTGAAATCTAATTACAGTGCAAGTATACTTTGACTTTAATCAGAGTGAATTTAGACCCATTAGAGTATTCAAAGCCGCTCTACAGTATTTGCATATGTTACGGCGTTTTTGTAAAGTCAACAGTTTTAATTTTTATCTTATTTGTTTAGGTCTTAGAAAATGCCTTTAACAAGGACTATATATATGCTTGTTTATTTATTTATTTATTTATTAAATTTGTTTATTTATTTATATGAGCTTCTGTGAACTTTTTTTAAACATCTCAATTATGAGCATTACATGTAATTCTTCTACAAAATTATTTACAATGTACCCATGACTAATTCCTATTTTTTTTTCTGCATCTCGTCCATTCTTAGAAGAATTGATTCAGTTCTAGTTTTGAGCAGTTCTGCAAATAAAAGACGATTACAGACTGTAAATCACAGTCTCGATTAACATTGCAATAACCAATGCAGTTCAATCCAATTTTATAAATCACCTTTCTGAAAGCAGATTTGTTTTCTTCATAATCTTTTATTCACGTTTATATTTTGTGTACTTAGTTAAATGTATTTTGCTTATTGAGTTCTACTTTCACATCACGGTGTATTCGATCACAGAAGTTACTTTTAAAAACGGGAAATCCAACAACTATACAAAGAATGCAGACTATTTGTTTTATCTGTATACATAAAATATGACAATCGGATGATAATCTTGATATAAGAATAAATAACTTGAGATATTATAAGCAAATGACATCAGCTCTGACGAACGATTATTTCTACAAACAATACACACATGTAGATAAAACAAACATAAATATTTATCCGGATCAGAGACAATAACACACCAGATTTGCACATACATTAAAACATCAATTTAAGACAGATATATATATTATTATTATATTTTTATAGGATTAGGTTCTTGCTTATGAGGATAAAGCCTCTAACATTGTGATTTATGTTTAATGAGTTGATAAGCTGATTCTTAACAAATTTTTTTTAAACCTAATGTAGGAAGAATGTTTGCATTTTTCCCGACATTATTTGAAGTACGTGTTACTAGTGTCAGCTATTCTCTAAACCAATGAATATTTATGCATCGAGATTATCTTGTTTCTCTTCAGAATATATTTTATGTGGTAGTTAATATGTAAAATTTAACATTTAAAAAAAAGATTCTCCGATTGCTATTAAATCTCGGGAAATATCTATATCAGAAAATAGACATAACACATTATTCTCTCTATAAAGAGAAACAACACATGTATAATAAGTGAAAAATTAATGTAACTTAAAATAATGTATACGTTTCAATAAATGTCTTTCTAAATACAACTAGAGGCCTACTTGTTTTTTCAACCACTAGAATTACTAATTATGAAACACTTCTAAATCTCAAAATTGTGCAATAAGCATTGATAATCGAAGGTATATTGAAGTTTGTATTTGAGACAGCCGATTGTTGTTAATTCGATTTGAATTCGATTTTCCCATGAACTTGTATGATACATATATATATATATATATATATATATATATATATATATATATAAATATATATATATATATATATATATATATATATATATATATATATATATATATATATATATATATATATATATATATATATATATATATATCCGCCTTCCGTAAACCAGCTGATAAGTGAAGTAAGAATCATAAAGAAATTTGATCGATTAAAAAATGCAGAAATGGAAGAAAAGAGAATAAAAAGAGAAATTCAGATATACGATTTTGATCGTATCTAGCAGGCCATATCTCCGTCTGTCTACATGTATGTCGTTGTATACCTAACTACATTTTTTATGGATGGATGGATGGATGGTTGTGGAAATAGGGCGAACAGGCGGAAGAATCAAACATTAACACATTGAGTAATTCTTACCACTAAGTGTGACAAACAAACACCATTTATTACCTTGGAACTAGTTTTGGAGAATATGCAAATTAAAATTAAACGATTTGCTGAGAGATATAATGTATATTGTTATAGGGCATTCACGAGAATCGGGTCAGAGACAAAGGACTAACAATATACATACAGAATACAAATATAGAAATTTAGCCAGTCTGTATTCTCTAAAATAGATTGAGATGAAAAAATAAAACAATAACGGGTACACTCTGACAAGAGAATAGACTACCGTTGCCGTAAATAACAGCGTATTTCACACTCACTGGTCCGCAGACGGTATATACCATGATATACCTCTCTCATAACGTACCAGCATATATTTGCATACGGTTTTATATTTATTTTTTTATTACAATTAAACAGCTCATGTTTTCCTATTTCAGCATAGTATGTGACATAACATCTGGGTCTATGTTTTATGGAGTTTGTTGCATACTAGATACAGATAAATATATAACTTACGGTATAAGTCAAGAATGATATATTCGTATATTTATATAAAAGGAAGTCTACCCGTCTACATACCGCTTTAGCATATGCGTGATTTACCAGTACGTATCGGATGACTTGCAAAATATATTCACTGTTCAGTTCTATATACAAATTGATATTAGCATTTTGCAATGACTGCGGCAGATATAGGCCGCTTGCATTTAAACTGCACCTGGTGTAAGACTTCCTATATTAACCAAGACAATGTGAATACAAAGCGTCATAACTGAATACACGAATGATGTATCTTAATACTCGCTATCATTTTAAATTGTTTTAAAGTTGACATTGTGTAATGTTACTTTTAACACCATCACATCATTTCACCATATACAAATAGCAATTCTGACAAGCAAAATAAAATGTTCAACCACCGCTGTGTAATTCAACAGATACAATTTAAAAACTCAACATACGAAATGAAACTTTCAGCATAATCAAGTTAAATTGAAACTCTCGACATATGAAATTACAATTTCCACAACCGCCATGTAATTAAGAGAGAATCTAAAAACTCGACTTTGGACATAGAATTTTCAACCAGCGCTGTGTAATTCAACATATGAAATCTAAATAATCAACATATGAAATGTAACTTTCAACAGAAACTCTTTGAACCAATACGTAAATTAGAAAGTCTCGACGTATGACATTGAAGTTTCAACCACCGCCGTGTAATTCAAACGACACAATCTAAAACCTCGACATAGAAAATATAACTTTCAACCACTACTGTTTAATTCAACAGATACATTTTTAAAATCTCGACCTAGAAAATGGAACTTTAAACGACAAGAATTTTTTAAAAATACAACACGTGAATTAGGAATTCTGGAAATAAGACATTAAAATGTCAACGGCAACGTTATGATTGGACAAGGTTTCGTCCGCTACGGCGCCTTATAGTTCCTTTACATTTTTTTAAGATCGTTCCCTTACCTATTGTCATTGTTACCACGCATTTATAAAATATATATTTCCTCTCTTCTTTATTACGTTCTCTGCACTATACCACTGGCTACCTGTATATACTTTTTATTTAGGTAGGTTGGTGATGACGCAGTCGAGTGGTAGCTCAGCCATAAAATAAAAAAATAAATAAATGTTATTTTTTTAATCCTGCATGTTGCTTTTATCAGAAACTTTAAACGAAATCAAAAATAATTTTATGTATAATATTTAACATTGCACTATAGACAATATAACAGATGAATGTAATAATGCTTGATAGATCATGGACAAATGAGTCTTAATAATTAACTATTTCCACGTGTGAGTTCTCTGGACGTGTACAACTTTTAATGTAAAAGATAAGTTATTCGTAGTGATCACAATAAAGTATTTCAAACAAATGCAGTGCAATATATTTCTTTTCATTGATTTTCATGGCGTTCTCTTTTCTTTTATTCAATATAGTAATTAAACACTGTCCATTTTTAGGTACGTGCATTTCTTGTCGTTGATCGAATAGTATGTTATGTCACAGTGTTTCAAATATAACGGTGTAGAACATCAATCTCTTCGTCAATTATATCGCGCTTGCCCAACCTTGAAGTCATTGTGCGGATAAAAATGATATCATATGCAACCAGTGCAATTGCTCTTTTCTCATGCAATTATTTATATTAATTGTTTACAATTACGTCAATCTAGAGACGATCCCTGCTCTCCGCCTCTGAAAAAAAGACCGTTTGTTAAAATAATCCGAAGCACACATATCCGTTAGACCTGCTGCTATATTTAGAAGGGGAAGTTCATAGTAATCAATCCTTCTGAGGATTGATAATAGATTCACGCCTGGAGTAACCGGTGACAAATTATTCCCGGTTAGAGGAAGAGGAAAATAACCGATTGGTTCACTCGAGCAGTAGTAATTCCTATTTAAGCCAGTATTCTGTCTTTCAAATTCAGACTCAGTCCTAAGACAAGTGGAATAGTAGTAGATCTAAAAGCAATCTCATATCTGAAGAGAAACCCGTTCATTCAAACGATAAATATCTTTCTCAGAAGAAAAAATATTAGAAGTATTAATACCAAGGTAAGTTATCTAGCAATCTAAACTTCAACCACTCCATATTTTATAAAATCCATACGATAATGAATGATATATAAAATATATTCGTGCAGCATTATATTGTCACATTTCAGTTTACAACAACAATAATAACAAAAACAACAACAAGAATAATAATAATAATAATAATAATAATAATAATAATAATAATAATAATAATAATAATAATAATAATTAACGACTTTATTCATAAAGTTGATTTTCTGGAGATTTTAATTTAAAATATATATGAATGAATCGCATCTATATGATAAGCAATATTTGATAAGAAATCTATTATGTATAGACTTTATGTTTATCTTATTATAAGCAGTGGCTATTAACCTTTGAAACTGATTGAATGATCAATAGTTATGGATAATTAAGTCACTTTCAATGTACAGAAAATACGCATATGCCTTTAGATATTTGAGGAACGTATTTGATTGGTTTAAAAAAAAATCTTCTTCTAATCGTGTCAAATATCTTTAAGCAGCTTCCCAACATACAACAACAGTAAATTACAAGTATACCTTAAGACAAATTCCAAAATTAAAACAAACTTTGTAAACATAAAGAAACTCGTGAAAATATTCAAATTAGCACAAATGTAGCATTGTCTTATTGTGACGCTAGGTCAATATATTTACTTTTAAAGAAACATAAATTACATTTCTCTTTCATCTATACAAAGAATTCTGATGTTCATAATTTAGCGATTTGTTTATGTAGATAACAAAACCAACAATATATTACCTAATTATTACTTTTACAGATGGAAACACCATTCTTCATTATATTGTCGGCAGTGCTGTTCGTTATGCTCTGCACGGAGACGGCACTAGGTGCTCCGTTGACCTGTCAAGTTCCAAGCAATCTCAGTCTCCAGTATGACAAGTTGGTACAGTACAACAAAACAGTCAATTTCTTTTTCCCACCTAGTCTTGCCGACGAACAGGCGACATCCAATTGGGACATCACAAAAATGGCGCACGATAGTTTAGCATATGGGACGACCACGTGCCCTTTGGAAATAATTGCAGGAGCCGACATTCCAGTATATGCACGATCCACGTGTCCATGGTATTACGTGGCCATCCACGATCCTCAACGTTACCCTTCCACTTCCCTTACCGCTAAACCAAGATGTGTCACGTGCATTGGCTCCAAGGGAGATTTAGACTGCATCCCAATAACGCAGAACGTGGAATATCTACAACAAATTGAATGCGTGAGCGGCCTTTACCGATACGAGAAACGTTCAATGGACATTGCTGTTGGTTACACGTGCGGGGGTCGGAGAACAGTTAATAACACCAGTTCAAGCATTGACTACGCTTAACTCAGAAAAAAAGAAGAAGAAAACAAAACTAGTTCACAGACGAATAACATGGGTCGGGTACGGTCATTCCAAAATATATAAATGTCATCAATCTAGAGTATGATGTATTGAATCGATAAATGGACATATCGAGAATTTTGCAATTCAATGACTATTAGCGACAAAACTAAAAAGGTTTACATATAACATTGATGGTACATTATTTAAAAAAATATAATAAGTTTTTTTTTAAATGTAAAGCTGCCACACAAGTCCAAAAAGACATTTTGACGATCCACAACTTTTTGATATTTGTTTTGGATTCACTATTTTAGACACGTTGCTACGTGAATAATGTTTTATAATTTGTACTTCAGAGAGTGTTTAAAAGATATTTTTTTTATTTTTAATATATAGCCTAGTTAATAATCTGCTCTCAGGCCTTTTTTGTGTGTATGTATTTTTCTTTGTTAATTTTATCTTGCCACATTATAAAGATGAATCACTATTCCGAAAGTAGATGCTTCTGATTCTATGAAATAATAGGTGTGCGGAAAAGCATTTCTTTTGATACAAGAATGCCGAAATTTATTTATTTATTTATTTATTTATTTATTTATTTATTTATTTATTTATTTATTGTTACAGATTATTAGTAACAAAAATGAGAGTTATTTTACATGATAGTAGTCATAAGAACTCATTTAAAAACTGTCACTGCCTTTGGAAGTTTTTTAAATTATTTTTTAAGTCATTATATTATGTCAAGAGTTTTATCGTGGTTGTGCAATTAATTTAATATTGTCGTATGTGATAACTGTGCATGACTGATTTTATAATGTATGTATGTATGGATGGATGGATGGATGTCCGTACATATGTATAGGTTACACTGCCATAGATTACAAATTAATTTAATGTGAGACCAATATGTACAAGATTTATGATTTTGTCCAAAAGATAGTCAAAATTTGACAGATGGAAGTGAATTTCGTTGATGTACGCAAGGAAAGATATATTTATTTTGTTAGCATTTTGTTTGCTTATTCGTTTGCGTTAGTTTTTTCTGCTTGTTTATTTATTTTGAGTGATCCAGATTGAAATGAGTCTTAAGTTTAACAGTAATGTATTCTAATTTGTATAAGACTTTACATAACCATACTTTCCATCCCCTTATGTTACACTTTTGTAAGCTATACATATTTGTGTTGTAATAACGTACATCAAACAAATTTATGGTAATGCTTTTTTGTGGGTACATACATTTAAAATACCTCACCAAGCAATTTAAACAGAATTTTTCTGGAGCGGATTTAATTTCGTGGATATTCATTACGCACAAGATACATAAGAAAATGAAATCCTTCAGGAATAGTTCTGACATTATAGAATACATGATCATTTACAATGTTATTTCATTTGTATATGCAGATTAATCTATTTATATGTTGCATCAAGTCACATTTTTTTGTGGGGAAAAGACTATGTTTGGGTAGTCATTTTTGTACATTTATTTACACAATATTTGATTTACTACATTATATTTTAAAAAGAATACTGTACGTATTCTTTCATATTACCCATGTTACCTTGCTAAAGCATTACATGTATTTCTTGTTTAGAAAACAAAGTGTCTTTATATCGGTGAATATGCGTAGGCTTCACATTAAAATGAGTAAATTGATAAGGTATCTTTCACGGTTGTATCGATACACAATAGTGATTTATTTTTAAAACGTTTTCTATTTATTATGATTGCTTTTGAATGATGAAGTTTCAATGCTGTCCATATTTAGTGGGACCTGTGATATTTATACGTGTTACCTCAAATTGTTTTAATGATATGTCTTCAATGATGTTATACATACTAGTATATAAGATAAGTATGATGCCAAAAAGACTCAAAGTAAAAGATCTCATAATTTTGCTTTATTAAGCATTGCATTTGTCTAATGTCTCATTGTTCGCTTACATAATAAAGTATTTTTATTAAGATTATAGTGTTGTTTCTGAAACAAATCTATCTATCTATCCATCCACCCAACTACCCATCCATCCATCCATCTACATATATATATATATATATATATATATATATATATATATATATATATATATATATATATATATATATATATATATATAAATATATGAAATGAAAGTTACAAATCAGCTTCTCATCTCATGAAGTCGAAAACAATGTAAGTGCTCGTCGTTATTATAGATAACATAGGCTGTTATTGTTATTATAGACAAAGCACTCACACATAAGTAATTTTTGCAAAAATGATGAGTCCTTGTCACCGAAATAAAATTATAAAAATCCGTATGTCAAGTAAAATTAATCATTAAACTGTTGTAGAATCTCCATCTTGCTTTTTAAGACATGTAATGTACAGATTATTCTTAGACGGGTCCTCTGTCGTACAAAATATATGTAATAGGAGGAAGACTAGATGGGCCGGTAACTAGACTAATGTCAAATGTAAATGTTGCTATAGCTATACTTCCATATTATTGAAGAGACTATAAATGCTAAGCGTTACAAACTGTGCATAAAGGAAGGCCTGTCCTACATCACGATGGCAGAGGAAATGAAGATGATTAAATAGTACCTAGATCTCAAATAGTACCAGCAGTGATACAAACAGAAATGAAACAACTATTTTTTTTAAAAATCTCCTTCCATACATTAATTTTATGTTCGTCTTTCAATATTTAAAGCACATTTCATACATTATCTCATATTTTATGTTCTTCAGACCTGCCTTTCCAAAATTTAGGCATATTTTTATTTTGTTCTTCTTTTCCATCTATAACCACCAACCCAATGATAACGAATCTTGAAACGGGTAAAAACTGTCTGTTATACCTTTATGTAATAAATGAAACGGCGGCGTCAAATGCAACAAAAATTAATAACCGCCCCCCCCCCCCGCCCCCCGACAGTAGTAACATTTTTTTTAAATAGTTTTCCGCATGAATCATAACTTACTTGACCTGTTGCTATTCGATGTTTTGTGTCACCCATTAGGTATCATGTGCCCATTATAATACATATTTGTAAGAAAATCTTTTGATTTAATATAACTCTAAAATTATGTATATGGTGATTAAGACTGTCATCATATTCATAGTCATGCCTGGACACTAAGGATAATCAGACATTGATTAGTGGCGATTGCAATCCAAAATGAATTGAAATCAAAATTAGGGTTCAGATTCCAATGCCGAAATTGACTGCAAGCCTGTCAAAACTAAATTCACGTCTAAGTGAAGAAGAAAAACAAATATCAATCAAAAGCCTTGCAAGTAAACTCCCAATTAATAAAAGATGTTGTTTAAATTGTAAAACTCTGAAGATTGTTGGAGAATTTTTTCATGTTGCTAAAGCAAATATTGACTATCAATCCGCGCAAGCAAATGTGTTAACGAGGCTAAACATTTCTTCATTTTTGCACATAGACATTAAATAACTTGACAAAATACACAATTTAAAGCATCTAAATTTATCGACAAAAGATGATCGCTGTCTTAAAATTATTGGAAAATTTCAGAACTTCTTATATTCACGTTCTGCGGTTCTTATTCGCATTAGCATAGAACGGAGAAAAATATGCATGCAAAAAGAAGGCTTTTGCCTTTAAAAAATTATTTTTAAAAATTGCGTTTTTGTTTGTAGAAATACAAGGAGATATTTCACGTGTGACGTGGAAACATGTTGGATTGTACATAGCAAATGACGTTGCTTTTAAAGTGATGGTAAAATGCAGCGTGATACACCTATACTATTGCTTTTATGAAATTGTGATCCGCACATGACGCAATGTGCATATATAGACGTTGTTGCAACAGTAGGATATCGCTTCTATACTTACTTGATCAGTTATGAATTTCCACTGGTTAATTGTTAACGACATACGAAAATAACCGGACAAATTATTAATAATCCTTGTTTTCTAAATTAATTAAATACGTTACACACACACACACACACACACACACACACACACACACACACACACCATACATGCATACATACATACATACAAACATACATGCATGCATGCATGCATGCATGCATGCATACATACATACATACATACATACATACATACATACATACATACATACATACATACATACATACATACATACATACATACATACATACATACATACATACATACATACATACATACATACATACATACATACATACATACATACATACATACATACATACATACATACATACATACATACATACATACATACATACATACATACATACATACATACATACATACATACATACATACATACATACATACATACATACATAGATGCAAAGACACAGACGAAAATAGTTTAATTTAATTATTAATTTTTCATTCGAAACCTTATATGTCCACTGTACATCGTCTAGAGTCATAGCCGCAACGTAAATGGGCAGGAGTACTTAATAGTCATGTACAGCTTAGATGACTTATTCGGCTCAGATGCTCAGTTAATCGCCATACCAGGAAAATACACCATCATTTATTTTAAGAGCCTATCCATATAAATAAATTATGATACACTAGTGATTTGTAAAATGTATTAATTTTCGAAAAAAAAATTCCACACGTCATCATCTACAAGTTTTTTTATTCCTCATTTATATGTACGGAAATACTTGATAATCATGACCCCCACCCCTCCAAAACAAGGTTAGCGACCAAAACTTAATGATTGACTTAGTACTTAGTAATTCGTATTTAATCAAACGATGAAACAATTTTAAAAGAATTAAATTCGCATTTCCTACAATTTAATGACATTCCCTTGTTGTCAATATCTTAAAAATAGTACGCACAATTACTTGTATAAATTTTAAGTGTTCTCATCCTCCATATGTATATTTCACGCTAAGTTTAAAGAAAATGGAAAAATATTGATACATAGCAATTAAAATCACCCCAGTTTTACTTACCATTTAGTAGAATAATATTTTAGAGAAAATAGACACCGAATAAATCATAAGAATGAATTATTTCCAGACCGGCCAAACACACGCACAAACACATACGCTGCCTATTTCTACGCTTTCCACTTATTTCCACTCTTGGTTTCCCCGACTAGCAAATTATATAACATAACAGGCTAGGGTCGTAGATTGGTAGACTCATCTGTCTAAGTACAATATGGGAGTCATGCACAACATTAAACGTATATGGTGTAGTTTTAATCTCTTTCATGTAGTCGATGGTTAAACGTAAGGAAACCTGAAGGTGTTATGACGATTATTTAGTCAAATTTAATGTATTAGATATTATTGTTTTCACGTATCGGATAATAAGCATCAAACAAAATCATACTAACTCTGAAAAGATTTTCTGAGTCATGAAAAGGTGAGGATGTTAACCAGCATCAAGTTTCGGCCAAATCACAGACCAAGAAATTGTGATACTGTTGCCCAGCTCTTGCCAAGCGGAGGCCTCCTCACAAAGAGCCACCCCACCCCCCACCCCACCCACCACACTCTTCATATTTCTCGTTCTGTCTCCTAATGTTTACTCTTTGTTAGTAACTTCCCTTCAGATAATATTTTTATAATATTAAACCGAAACTGTCATTTTGAAATGCTTTTGGATGTAGTGATTACGATTCGGAAGTCCTTCAAAACTCGTCATTTATTGTATTAGAAACTATTTTGAAGATCACTTTATGAAACATGTCATTCTTCTTATATGAAGTCTCTAATCTAAAACTTTTCATTAAGATGTTAACACTATATTGTTATCTTTGCCAGCTCTCAATCACGTGTCTCTGCTCATGGTTGAAACGAGTCTTCATGTTGTGGATGGAGTTCGATTGCAGTTACTCTTCTTTAAATGCTCAGGTATACCTCCACATCTGTTTAAATACATCTGAGAGTATTTCACTCGTATAAACCTCTTTAACTTTCCATTCACCTCATTAATTAAGTCCTTGCGCAAATAAACAGTTGGTGTTACCTTAGGTGTCTGTCCTAGTGGCGTAGTTTGTACACTTGTCGAGTCTTCCTTCGAGGATTTGGTCCAATAATGAATATTAGATGTACATTCGAAAATGGTATTTTGCAGACTTCATATTACAACAATTTAGTATGTCTTTCTCAGTTTGTTCTCTTAAAACCATATTCCAAGGTGATACTTTTCGGTAGGGTATTAGAATGATCAATGTTGCTATCATGTTATGAAGATATTGTTTATGACGCCAACACTCCTGAAACACTTTCTCAGTCAGCTCGTTGATATCCAACTTTCTTAAAAGAGGATCCCAAATTTGAGCACCTTTAGAAGCACTTGCAACCTCTTTTGAATGCTTATTATACCCATCACTGAAATATTCTTCTTTTCCAGAATTTGTTATATAACAACGAAATAAGAATTTAATCTATCTTTGTTTGTCAACATTCATGCCGTGCTTTGTCGACTAAGAAAGTCTTTGGGTACGAGTTAAGCCTCAAATCAGCTCTGATTATTCTGCGTCAACTCACCTCTGAGTCAGTTCGTTTTTCAATATCCATATAATTCATTCCTGAATGTAGGCGAGCACGACATACTTCTGTATAGCAATATATCAAACGAAAAAGTGCGCTTTTTACGTCCTCAGTTAATCCTTTGATGACAAAAAAAACCCCAAAGAAATGGATGGGATTCTTAAAAGACAGTTTCTTTATTAGCTTCAAAATACAATTTCATTATCCCGTAGCATTTGCAAAGGTAACAATTGATAGTGATGTCCTAATGAAAAGATACTTTGAGATGGAAAATTACTCACTCCAGTTTCAACCTACCGTCTCATTACAAATTTCAATATTAAAGAGACAGAAAGAGGAATACACAGAGATCAAGTGTGATATTTAAAAGAAAAAACAAAGGGAAACCGGCGACCATTTTTAGTTTTCCAAAGATGTAAATAAGTTTGATTGGTTGACCTAAAGATTTATCCAGATCACAATGAACATAATTTTTTGTCTCGATTAGAAAATAAACGAACTTTTTCTAAGAAAGACAAAAAATGAAAAGAGAAAGCTTAATGTTGTATATATCTACTTATTTATTTGCAGCATGCAAGGTTTCATAAAATATTTCTTTATCTCTGTTCTAAAAGGCATTGTTACCAAAAGCGTTAAACAGGAGATGGAGAGGATTCAGAGATTGAAACTGATTATGACCAGGTAGGAGGGAATACAAGACATTGCTAAATACCAATCATGTTAAATTATTATTATTATTATTATTATTATTATTATTATTATTATTATTATTATTATTATTAAAGAGTACGAAATGTTATTAGGGTTCAAATACCTAATAATAGACATGCAAATAGCTGCAAAAATACCAAATTAAATAATTACCTTTTAGTCAACGAATAACCGCCGAACATACTTAAATATTGGTCTAATTGATAACTCTACATACATTAGCCATTCATTATTTTCTTTAATCACACATTTGATCAAATTTTGGGTTTAGATTTCGACATTATTGGACGACGACCCTGGATCCCTGGATCCCTCGAGGTAAAGAAAACTTGTTAAATGACGCTTTCTAACTATTTTACTATATTTTTTTTCTGTCAAAAGTGGGTTCAAAAATTTCTTTTGATAAGTTAGACGACGCCCATATGCAAAAGTATTTATGAATATGCATCATAATTTCTCCGGGAGAATTCTTGACATTTTCCTGATATTGATCGAACCAATGTCTTTCTCTTTCCGAAGTTTTAGGTTTATGATCAAAGTTAAACCCTGTTTTGTTTCTATTTGGTCATGTCTTTCAGAACAGCATCGGATGTTGCCGTAAATATTCGGCAGCTGCTATATCGTGTGTCTCATTTAGTTTAATAATAAAAAAGTTTATCAGAACAGTATTATGATTCCGGATGGATTCGGCAGTCATCATTGCTAAGGCAAGTGTTCCCTCTGCGACTGTATTTTTATCACAGTTATTTGTTGTATGTATTTGAATTAAGTCATGTATACCGACCAAATACTGTAAACAACGTTTGAAAAAGTCTGTTTGCGTAATCAATTAATCCCTTACAACCATCAGAACCTTGGTTCTTTTCATCCTTGGGAATTGTGTACTTTACAATAGCTCCGTCAGATGGATTTTGAGGTTTCTTATTATCATCGTACCAGAGCCACCTCTGCCCTATAACGGCATCAAACTTTATGTAAAAGTCGTAAAGTTTCATTTTGTATATATATATATATATATATATATATATATATATATATATATATATATATATATATATATATATATATATATATATATATATATATATATATATATATATATATATATATATATATATATATTGTCCATATCTCAGGAATATACAATTGTTTTCTAATTCATTATTCTCTTCGGGTTTCTCTGTAACCCCAAGAGTACCAAATAAATGAATTCCAAATGTGCATTGATATCATTAAGTTTTAGAACAAATATCTTGTTTTCGTTAAGTGTCCCTTCATAAAGACGCATCACCTGCAACCTCTCTGATCCCTTAATATGTTTAAATAATTCAAACCTAAGATGTAGCTCAATGTAAACACTGCAAAGAAAGTAGTCTGCCTTTATCTTGTCAATCTCAAGATCAACTGATTTGATATTCATATATCCTGTTTCGATGGTAAAAATATTTTCTGCATTTTTAAACTCCTTGATCTGGTCTCTCTTAAAACTGTGTTGCTCCGAGGATGGGGACAGATAATTGTCTGTATTCTTATCATTAGGCTGATAAAATAATTTGACGTGTCTTTTAACAAGTGTCACAAATATAAATTCTTCTGAGATATTTAGATCTTTAAGACAATATTGCTTGTTCAGATAAAACTTCACAACTTTTACGACTTGCGTCTCAATAATACCATTGTTTTCTTACAATTCTTTTGTTTTACCTTTGCATGCGCTATCTCTACAATTCTTTTCATTAACTTTGGTATGTTTTGGATGCCTTTTCTTTGTAACACTGTTTTGTAGAACCAATCTCCTCTCAGTAAACAATATCATTATTTCTACATGTTATACCATCAACATTTATATTTTTCAGAGATAAATGTGTTGCATTTGCATTACGCGCTCTCTTACCTCGAAAATTTGTTTCATTTTCGTTAGGTCGCTTTGTCTCCATGTTTTCCAAAATATCACACTTCTTCTTCAAGACAGTTTGTTTTAAATTATATTTGATATTTTCCTTCCCACAATAAATGTAAAGCCCCAAATCTGTTTGCTTTGAGAAACGTTAGATTTTGTAACAAACTCCTGTCCTCAAACAAGAATCTTTACAAGTGGCAAATGACACTGCAGTGTTCAACATATAAACAGTTTCTTTTCTTACTTCACTCTAAAATGCCCCATATGCAGTCCCACACCTCGACGGTTAATCTTTCTTGTAGTTACCCCGTATCGCTTGTTTAGCCTTCCCCAAGATGTAGGTCTGTACCGTCTGTACCGTTAGGAGTGACACACGTTTTTATGTTCTCTTGCCAATACAGCCAGTTTTCCTACAATTGGTTAATGTTATTTGTAATTGTTATTGCAAACCTTATATTGTTATTGATGCATTTATTCAGTTTGTTGTTTAAATTGTTGATTAGTAATTCACATACTAATGAGAGTATGTGGTATTTCACTTAATTGTTTTTATTTACTGGCAATAATTATGTATGAATGGTTAGTATTAATAGTTATACATTTTGATAACTAATTTGGTATTCGTTTTACTTACTATATAGCTTAATAATGATTGTTTTATGTCAGTACTTTAATGACTAACTCAGGAATATTTTATCACAAGATGTGTTTTCAGAAAATAAAAACAATTGAATTTTAAATTTTGTTTTACTCTCTCTCTCTCTCTCTCTCTCTCTCTCTCTCTCTCTCTCTATCTCTCATGTTGAGATTTGTCACCATGCTGTTTTAGTTTCATATACGTAAACAAACAGCTCCAAACCAACACCAACTGGTATAATAAGCCTTTGTCATTTTGTAGAATAAAACCCTACTGTCACTTTGAATCAATGAAAGATATGTTTCAACATAGACATGTCGAATAACTGTTTATCCCAATCCCTGTAAAGCTATCGTTTGTTGAATATGTCACAAAAAACCCTATATAAAGTGTATTCACGGAAATCGAAGGAGCTGTTGATATTCTCTCTTGATATTTATGTAAATAACAAGTAATTTGTTGGACGGTCGTGATCTTTATGATACAAATTCTTCAAGTGCGTTGTCCGAGAGATAATTTTGTATCGAAGCTCGTGCACGTGTTTGCCTGGAAATTTATCAGTGGTTCTATAAATTGCAGTCTTTCCTTTTCTTGGTACTAGTTGTTATAATATCTGGTAAATCAACAGATCGAACAATGTCTTCGTGCATTACTGCAGAAAACCAGTACGCATCGTCCGCAAACCATATATTGCGATATTTGCCACCTATGGCAACACAGAGCATGTGGAAATACTGGTAAGTTTATTTATTTATTTATTTGTCTATTTCTACATCATATTACGATCATTCCGCAAACGAACGGTCATTAAAAAAAAATTTAAAAAATTATTATTATTTTATGTCTCTAGTGTCGCTTTCTCGCATGATATTGTTCGTGTTTCGGTATATCCAATGTCTTTCAAAATAAATTATATCACAAAACGTCGATTGAATGAACTGAATGGTCTGAAGAAAATGTTTCTATTTACAGGTCTAACAAGCTACAAGTACAGTATTTTTAGACGTAAAATATATTTTTTCAGTTTGTGTGTGACCTAAGCAATTCAAAACCTGAGGCAAGATTTCATTACAAACCAAATATTTTAAGAATATAGACATGCTTATTCGCACTAGATGTACTTAAGCTACGGTTAAATAAAATTTGCGAACAAACGTGGAACACTGCCTACTTTCTCCATATCACAAACACTGGAAGATTACTAGCTAGCACCCATCCAAAAAAAAACATTCTGCCATACAAATTAAATAGCGAAAATCTAAATATGTCCAATGAGTTTAAAAAAGAAAAAAGAAAATAATGTTTCTTGTATCAAATATTTAGTTGTTTTTTCTTGGGCTACACGACGTTTTATTGTAGTGAACTGCATCCTTTTGAAATATTGTTAAAGGGACCTTAAAAATCGAAATCAACCCCTTCTCTCTCTCTCTCTCTCTCTCTCTCTCTCTCTCTCTCTCTCTCTCTCTCTCTCTATATATATATATATATATATATATATATATATATATACGCAGAGGAAAATGTAGTTACATATGTAAATAAAATTACTGAGAGAGAGAGAGACACACACACACATCGATAAAATGACATCATATTTCTGTTTCTGTCTTTGATATTTTTTATCTTCCTTAATTGCTCTGGTTAACGAACATATCGCATTCTAATTCCTATTTGTTTTCGTTTGTGGAATGCGGATAGTTGTAAATCATACTAGTGCGTCTGAAGATTGCATTAAAAATCGAATTTACAGATTTACAAGCTGGCATCTGAAATAACAATTGCAACAGAGATCCTGGTGTCAATGTTTATTGCGCAATAAACCGATTTTCCTATGCTTCCTACTATTACTTAAGTTTAATATGATATTTGTCAATACATGTACATTATTTAAATTCTTATAAATTTTCCCACTTACGTGACACCATTGTTTTACTTTATCTGCCATTATTCAAGGAGAATGTTGACTTGATTATCGGAATGTTATATTATTCAATTATTTATAGTCATTATGTATAAATACAAGATGGACCCGACCCTTTCCATATATTACTGCAGATTTATCACCAATTAATGTAATATTTAGTTTCGTCAAAAACTACTACTACTACTACTACTACTACTACTACTACCTTCTTGACTACTATTACAACAACCACCATCACTACCACTACAACCACCACTACTCCAATACAGATCCGTCAACGACACCAACAACAACAAAAAAGAAAACGATTAGAACATGACACTAAAATACCAATCAAGCACCTGATATTGGACCAAATATCATCAATATGAATAAGAATATAACAATTATTTTATTAATATTTAAACAGCTTTGTCCTCATCGCCTTATAAAACTGCACTAAGCATAACATGAAATTCAAAATGCAATTTTAAAGTCATGTATTTTTTACTTATGCCATCCGTCTCAAGAAAATAAATTGTATATGAAATGATAGGTAAAACGGATAAGTCATGGATGGATGGAGAGAGAGAAGAGAGAGAGAGAGAGAGAGAGAGAGAGAGAGAGAGAGAGAGAGAGAGAGAGAGAGAGTTATGGTGCATTTTGATTATGTCATTCCCCATTTTATGCATTATATGCATCTTTATTCCAATAATTTAATAAAGATGCTTTATTTGTGACCTTTTCATTACCACGTGCATTCGATGACAAGAATCTCATTCACATTAAACTACTGAAAAGAAACCAGTCAACTATTTATTCCTACTTTCCCCACAATAAAAATACTTTTCCATGAAGCCGCTAAATATGTTGATCTGCTTTACCTAATTCCATACACTGTATTTACGGTTTAACTGAATACGTTTTGAATACATGAATTTTAAGGGTGGGTGGGTGGTACGTGTGTTATTTACAGATTACGCTTTACATACTTTCAGAACATGAAATTTGGTAACAACTATACGTGTTCGGCATACTTCTTACTATCCATATGTACCAAACAAAGATAGCTTTCAGACACGTATGATTTATTCAGAGACCGGAAGATAGAGATCGAGAGAAATTTAAATGGGATGTGCCTTCTTGTCACAAAATCTTACATTACTTATGTATAATTTATTTATTCATAACGGGAATTGTCTATAAATCTCTCATTTGCTGTGTGTTACTCCACCTCCACATCAAAGCCACTGGTAATGATCGGCTATTTTTAGGAGCACACAGGCCCCATAAAAAGCTACCATTCCCACTTCCCTATTGTATGTCGTCCGACCGGATGTAGTTTAGTATATAATTTACAAAAGCAAAAACGGCTTAAACAGATCTTCTGCTAGACACGATAGCAATATTTTACACAGATTGAACACAATATTTTAAAAACACATTATCAAAGGAAAAGTAAGTTTTTCTTTCACATCAACAATAAGTAGTTTCAAAATGTTCTCAATGCAATTTGCTTTGGCATTACAGTTATCTTCGAGATACAGAAACATTTCCTACAAAAAAGTATTTTAGCAACAGGAAAAGGCAAACCATATTTTGAATAATAATAATAATAATAATAATAATAATAATAATAATAATAATCCATTATCGTTAATATTATTGTGATTATTATTTCTAACAGGTGCTATATGCCAATTCTTCCTAAAGAAAGACTGAAACACGATCGTAGTTTAGTTTCAAATTTGCAAATACATGTATGTAATCTTTCAGATTTAAGAAACTTTTCATATCAAACTTGACTTAAATACTACGTTTAATTTCTGTATACACATACAGTATATAAACGGGAATTTATATAGTTCATGGCATTGTGACGTCATAAGCTTGTTCTTATTCTTCTGTTGCATTCTTACTGTTTTCTTTG
Organism: Unio pictorum; assembly: GCA_030141615.1. Lineage (NCBI taxonomy): Eukaryota > Metazoa > Mollusca > Bivalvia > Unionida > Unionidae > Unio > Unio pictorum. Next base: position 122,171 of record JARLTB010000051.1, read on the forward strand.
GTTGAATGAAAGGTGATTCTTCTTCTTCTTTATCAGAAGTCGAAGATACTTCCAAATCTTTCTCCAATTCATCTGCCGAAATTGAAGATTTTTTAGTAGCTGGCGATGATGGTGGTGGTGGTGGTGATGGTTGCTGCTGGTAGTTGATCTCCTATAGATGTGAACGTTACCCCCAATTATGCCAGTTCATTGTAAAGTAGATCAAACGTTTTAGCTATCTCAGCTAATGTGTCTTCTACAGTCGTTTTTACCTCAGATGCAGCAACCCCAGGTAAGGGTTGTGAAACCGGCTGTAGTTGGACTGGTGGTGGTGGGGTGGGTGGGTGGTAATTCTTCTGTCCGACTGGGTCTTATTTCGCTGTCTTTCGCTACCCCTGTTTCTCCTGCATCGTAGATTCCCCGGTGAAGTAATTTCTTCTTTGTCCCATATCAAGAGTAAAGTAGTCCTTTTCTCTGCCGCTCTAAGGCTCCAGCTATCAGCTAGTTTTAACCCAATACCCCTCTAAGGCTCCAGCTATCAGCTAGTTTTAACCCAATACCCATAAGGGCACTGAGAGCCTGAGTTGGGACAATCTCCGTCGCTGGCACATATAATTCCATGTTGCTTGCTTGCTGGCTGGCCGCAGACGATGAGTAGCAGCAATAACGAAGTTCCAGAGAAAGGGCTTGCAGATCAGTGTGACAGCAAAAATCATAGCGAAACTTGTCCTGAAAAGGTTTTGGAGGGAAACCACATTCCGGCTTGTACAAGGTCAACTTGCCCATGGACCTATGCAGTGGATCACGACCCTTTACGTTTCCCCTCCACAATTCTTTTGGCCAAACCACGATGCACATATTGCATTGGTTCAAACGGTGATTTAGAATGTAATCCAATTACCCAGTTTATTCGTGTTCTCAGGAGAGGAGAGTGTATTGAAGGACTCTTACCAATATCACGAGTCTACGCAAGAAGTAACAATTGGTTTCACTTGCGCTGGAAGAAGAACAGTACACGATAAACCAGATGATAACGTAGATTATGCCTAATTTATAGGTGACCAAAATTAGAAAATGCGACAAGTAATGCAGACAAAGTATCTAGAATATCTTTGTTTTTTGTTTATTGTCATATTGGCAACTTGTATACCTCATTTTGGCGATATTGTTTTTACCAGAATAATATATCTTAAATGTGTCTCTCCCCAAGTACCCAAAAGAACATTTTCAAACATCTGTTCCGCCCAGTACTGTGTTTGTGATTTTTCAGAAATTTGTTAATGTTTCTTAATTAATGAAAATATATAATGATTGATATTTTGTCATCAAATTAGACTGTGATTGCAATTTTAATAAGTTTTGGTTATATTAGATATTGAATATTTGTTATTATTATTATTATTATTATTATTATTATTATTATTATATTTATGCAGCGCAAACTGTCTAAACTATGATGTACTCAGATTAAATGCTTTTCAGTATTTTCCTCAGGATTATAACTCATGTTAATAATAGGATTTAATATAACGACCAGTTCAATTATACACATCATTAAGAAATTGGTATGCCCTCATTTCCGGATTAAGATCTTCCAGGTCCCTGAGCACTGATATAGTATGGTGCCCAAACCCTAGAAAATATGAAACTCCAGATAATACAATATTTTAAGCTAAAAGGATGATGAAATACAAATGTTGCCATCATTCCTAATCAAAACACTCGTACATGCAGATCGAAATGGTCATATATAATTCATTCAAATTTATCATCAGCAGTTATATGAATTATTTCTATTGCTCTTGTTGGGCTGGTACTCAAAACACGTGCTTATGGCGCTTAATGGCTTATCCGGCACTACACCGCCCCTCCCCCTAAAAAAAGCAATAAAATATAAATAACACTTCTATTACGACTCAAATATCTGACCAGAGCGTGATGCACAGCAGTAAGTGAACATAACCTTTTCTTGCCAATACAGCCAGTTTTCCTACAATTGGTTAATGTTGTAATTATTATTGTAAACCTTATATTGTTATTGATGCATTTATTAAGATTGTTGTTTAAATTGTTGATTAGTACTTCACAGACTAATGAGAGTATGTTGTATTTCACTTAATTGTTTTTATTTACTGGCTATAATTATGTATGAATGGTGAGTATTAATAATTTATACATTTTGTTAACCCATTTGGTATTCGTTATACTTACTATATAGCTTAATAATGATTGTTTATGTCAGTACTTTAATGACTAACTCAGGAATATTCTATCACAAGATATTGTTTTCAGAAAATAAAAACAATTGCATTTTTAATTTTGTTTTAATCTCTCTCTCTCTCTCTCTCTCTCTCTCTCTCTCTCTCTCTCTCTCTTCGTTTATTTTGCCATGTATAGTCTGTCCCATAGTAACTATCTTCTGCGAAGCTTGTGATTTACTCTTGTTAAACATTTCGTCAGTTAAAAATAAATTGAATTCAACCAATAACTTCATACCAGTCATATATTACCTAATTTGATTTACAATGATTTACAACGTCAATAGTAAGCAATAATATGATGTTGGAGCCGCCTCGGCGAAAATCGTAAGTCGTATAAATCAACATATTGGTGCCGATTAAGGACGAACCATGCAAGACAAGTTATTGGCCATTGCCGAGCTTTCATTGTTCGATGTGGCATTTATTTGTAGCAACATACTATTTATATATTTAAAAAACAAGCAATATATATATATATATATATATATATATATATATATATATATATATATATATATATATATATATATATATATATATATATATATATACAAATTAAAAAATACAACCCAATAACTTTAGAATAATAC